>JAHWFP010022987.1:0-67165 GCA_023313725.1 Lithobius niger
CACATGCTAAAACATACTGGTGAAAAGCCATTCAGTTGTCAGGACTGCAACTATGCATGCTATCTAAAAAGTAGTCTTACTAAGCACAAGCTAACACACACTGGTGAAAAGCCATTCAGTTGTACGGAGTGCGACTACGCGTCCTCGTATAAAAGTAATCTTGCTACACACATGGCAACACACACCAGAGAAAAGCCATTCAGTTGTAATGATTGCAACTATGTGTGCTTTCAAAAAACTAGCTTGTATAAGCACAAGCTAATACACACTGGTGAAAAGCCATTCAGTTGTACGGAGTGCGACTACGCGTCCTCTCATAAAAGTAATCTTGCTACACACATGGCAACACACACAGGAGAAAAGCCATTCAGTTGTAATGATTGCAACTATGCGTGCTCTCGTAAAAGTAATCTTACTAAGCACATACTAATACACATTGGTGAAAAGCCATTCAGTTGTAACGAGTTGTAACAAGTGGTGTCCATGTTGTTGACGATAAGCATGTAGCTGACACAATCAATGCTGTTTTTTTGCAATAAGTTTTCCAATACTGACAATAACGTATAGTACCGCTACCTCCTGTTGAAACGTTGGTGAGCGATAAGATTGATGATATTGTGGTGTCGTACGGTGGGATTCTAAAACTGATCAATAATCTTCATGATTCTAAATCACCTGGTCCTGGAGGGCTGGCCGTGCCTATTCTTAAATTATCGGCGTAAGTCACAGCTAAATACTTAACAATTATTTTCAACAAATCCATCTGCATCGGATATGTGCTGCTAAAATGGAGAACTGTCACGGTTGCCCCATTGCACAAGAAGGGAGACAAGAACCAAACAACTACAGACCCATTTCTCTTACATCCAACCTTTGTAAAATGCTGGAACACATTATTGTGAAACATTGCTCTGAATACCTGCTCAGAGAAAACGTTCTTCGTGCTAACCAATTCGGTTTCAGAGAGGGTGCCTTGACTGATCTACTTTTGGTGAAGCTGGTCCACAAAATTGCTGAAGACATCCAGGCAGGGGGACAGGTGGATATTGTTAGTTTCGACTTGGAAAAGCATTTGACAAGGTGCCGCATACTCTTCTCATCCACAAACTTTGGGCGTATGGCCTTGGATGCATGGCTGACTGGTTTGCTTCCTTCTTGTGTAATCGACCCAAGAGTTTTGTTATTAATGGTGTTTTGTCGGACCAGCAGAAAGTGTTTACCGGAGTCCTACAGGGTTCTGTGTGTGGACCTTTTCTGTTTGTCGTGTACCTTATTGATTTAATAGATATTGTTGGTGATCACGGATCAGCTGACTCCAACTCTCTCCTGGATGTTATTAATAGGGTTTTCAACTGGTGTACCACCTGGGGAATGTCGATTCAACCGCTGAAGTTGTTAGGCATGTCTGTTACTAGGGGTCATAATCCTATCATTGCTGTCTATATTGTCGGAAATTCTGTTTTACCAAGATTGTCTGGGATGAAGATGCTAGGTTTCACTTTAAACAATTCTCTAAACTAGGACAGTTACATCAGCGATGTTTCAAACCGATCGGGGAAGCAACTTCGTTTTTTAAGCATGATCCTTCGCGGTTTCATCCCTGCTACAAAACTCACTGTATACGAAAGTATGGTTAGATCTGGAATGGAGTTTGCTGCTGCTGTGTGGGATCTGTATCTGGTGAGTCAGATTGACAAACTTGAGAGTATATAGAGGAGGGCCATCAGGTTCGTTGAAAATAACTTCAGCAGTTACAACTGGGTCAGTGAGATGGCAAAGAGTTTGAATTTACAAGACCTGAGTGATCGCAGAAGGATTATTATGCTTGCTCTACTCCACAGAATTGTGCACGGAAATACTATTATTGATGCTGATCTCCGATTAGCCAAATCTGGTTATTATGGAACATAGGATCACTTCAAGAAACAAGTGCTTTTCCTAGATCTGCTGTCGAGTGGAACAGCCTTCCGGAGAAGTGTGTCCAGAACACAGACCTTACTAGGTTTAAGAATTCTTTAGGAGCTTTTGGAAAGCTGTAGTCTTGCTTTTGTTTTATAATGTTTTGAATTTAGCCTGATATGCACATTAGTGCATTAATTTTAAATTAAAATTAAACGAGTGCAACTATGCGTGCTCTCAAAAAAGCCATCTTACTGCCCATATGTTAACACACACAGGAGAAAAACCATTCACTTATAAAGAGTGCATGAGTGTAGGGTGTAACTGTAAGTGCAAGAAAAAAAAAACATCGTTGGCGTACGCGAGAAAACACATTTTCGGAACGCTGAAAATGAGCTTTCTCGCGTACGCCAATGATGTCTCTTTGCCTTGATTTCAGCCGGAGGGACTCCAAGAAGCCCTCGACTCATTCGTCGAAAGTCTTTGGCACGTTGACCTTTCCTGTAACGTTAGCATAACCAAATGTATTTGTTTTTTCACCGGGAATCAAACAAGATACGAGATCAAAAAAAATCGCCCTCTATCAAAAGGAAATTGAGTTGGTTGATCACCTTTCGTATCTTGGTTTCACCTTCTGCCTCGATCTGAGTTGGGGACAGAGAACTTTCTCACATTTGTCAAAACCTGTGCAGGCAGAGAAATGCTGTGTTTATGATGTTCCACAACCTCTGGGTCATTATGAGAAGCTGCGCCCTTCACCTCTACGGGATTGAGTTCTGCAATGAGATCGCAAGAGCCTACCACCTGATTAACAGATCGTTGGGATGGTCTCGCTACTCCAGCAACTATGACACCTGCTTCTAGCATACTGCGTAACCACCTCACCTTCCCTCTGCAGGCTACATGGAGTAAATTTCAACTGCGGCAGCAAATGAGAAAGAGCGAAAACTAACTCGCTTCTAGCCTGTTTAGAAATACCTATGGCTGGAACACTCGACTTGGCAAGGAAATCAACTCCGATTTGTTTGAACACGGCAGGTGGTATTGTTCAAGAGAGGGTTTCTATTTTCGGGAGGAACTTCACAGAAGACTTCAAGCTAATTCTGTCCTCCGCTAAATGCACTTGCCCACACGCGCTGTTGAGCTAGTCAGTTGCGCTTTTTTCCTTACGATTTTTTTACTGCTGAACACTTTCTGGAGTGGAACTGTTTGTATACGATTTTTGTGATGTTTCGTTTTTGTAAAAGATATCGGTCGGTGCAACTTTGTATGAGTCTTTCTGGCATAGGGTACGTTCCAAGTATTACATCACCAGGATGGGGAGGGGGGAGGTAGGTTCCCCAGCTGGTGACGATTGATGGCGAGGGAAAGAGGGGGGTTAAAAATGGCCAATTTCTTGAAGGCGTAATACTTAAACGTCCCCATGTTGCTGATTATTTGCGTAGCTCCTGCTGCTTCTTTTTGATGAACCCTTTTTACTCTTCATTGTCAAACTCTTTCTTTCACGAAAGCGTTTTTTTCGCGCAGTCCGTGTTGTTGTGCATGCACAAAATATTTTGACAAAATATTAGCATTTTCAGGCCCGACGGAAACAAATAATTAGTGGTACGTCTGTTATGAGGCTTTAATACGAGGGGAGGGGGGGCACTCCGAAGCAATACGTAAACTAAACATTATTTGTTTAAATTTTATTATTATATACTTTAATTAAACATGTTGCACCTTACAGCTTCCTATTTCATCATTTTCTGTCTCCATATAAAAACTTCCCAAAAATTGCTGACCTATGTTCAGCGTCCTGGACAGATATATTCTGCCACCGTATCTGTTGTTTCCTTGTGCACGTGTAGTACCATCTGATGGCCCTCGGCTGCCTTTGTTTTCAGCAATCAACATTTTTAACCATTGTGATCCCATATTACCCTTGCTAGTAGTAAACATTTTTCAACAAGTAAGAATAAAAAAGCTGCCGCTACTGCCAAAAATTTGTAAAAGTCGCCACTTCCCTTTTGAATATGGACTCGCCGATCTTTGCTAGTGCCGCCGCCGAAGAATGTTTTACTAACGCATAACTCTAGTTTCAGAAACACATAAATATCGGCCGGCACTGCCCGGAGTGGGCACGGTCCACTCACTGCTTAGGGGGAAAGGTTGATCTGTCAGGCAGGGCAGCTTAACAACCCAGATACTTGCTACTTTACTTTGCACAGGGATGACAAGGGTCGGAACGGAACAAATCATAATGATTATCAGCATGCGTTTCAGCAGGTGTGTTTTTTGTGTTGTTTTTTTTAAATTATGTACCTAAAACTGGTACGGCTGTTATCGTACCAGCCGTACCGCTTCCGTCGGCCCTGACCATTTTTGATACGTTCCAACAATCCTCATGAAGCACATTTAAGAGCACTCGAAACATTAGCCATTAAAAAGTTCTCTGTCCGAGGGGTACCTTTATGAATTTATCTAACCCCTCATAGGACAGTATCTGTAGTTTGGTTCCAACAGACTTTTCCGATAGATTCGACATACTGTGAAATCTTTCTTTTCGTAGAGACCAACGCGTAGCACATAAAGATCAGTGGTCAGATCATGCGAAAAGGAAATTTCAATATGCATATGTATTGCAGCAAGTAACGAACAATAAATTTGGTGGCTTCTGAAGAAAAAGATCAGTAAAATAACCCGATAATTTAAGTGGACTGACGTGTTGTCAGTTTTGTTTGGTGGTGAGTGTGTTGTTTGTTTTGCTATCATGTCTTTTATACGCTACTGTTATCATCGTTTGCCAGTTTTCTTGACATTGTCCTTATTTGCTGCCTTTTGTATATAACATTTGCAGTGATTAGAGTTCATTCTGTCTTTTAGGGTGGTATTGTTTAATGATTTTCTTCATAGTTACTCCAATGGTCTACTACGCTCAGGTAAAAAGTTCGAAACATGATAAACTAGAGACGTTTCAAGATCAATCAAACTCGTATGTGCAAATGGTCCCCTAATCCACTCTATAAGCTCATCCAGGTTTCATTTTGATTGTATGTTACAAACCCTGGTCCATTTATTCCGTTACTCCCTGAACATATTCTGTAATGTTCACACGTATGGGCACAGAGTATCATTTTTGCCCTTCTTGTGTAAGGGTAGTATAAACAGTGATTTAAAACGAGTGCTTTATAAATAAGCTTTAACTTTGCTGTCGGTTGCACGTTTATTCTTTATTGATATGACGCGAAAGCCGCACACCATTGGATTTATGCTTTTAATCCTATGCTCCCCAGACAAGAAAAGGAGCAGTTGTTAAACAGAACCAGCCATTTTTTGCAGCAGGAAAAACCATGGTTTGTCAGGATGAAAATGATTGTAACTCGTCAAAAACGTAGTAGAGGCTTACATTTTTTAAACAGCTGACAGCATGTAGGCCGTAGCTCGAATATTTGCCAATTCAAAGTGACGTCTTGGGCGCGGAAGGTATGGAAATGTTTTATAAATTAATAGAACATAATCATAGTAAAAAATGCTGTGACAAAATCAGCAGGTTCGTTACCAAAGATCACAGAGTGACCTGGGACCCAAGCAACAGTGATGCTGACCCCAGTTTGCAAAGCGGTGAACAGCTTCCAGTCAATGTCAACAGCCAGAGGGTGGTTCACGTCCAAAGACTTAAAGCTTTGGCCCAAAAAACCTTCAGGGAAGAGCGAAGAGGACCGGGCTCAAACAACTACCATGCGGAAGACCTCAGTTACTAGACTTCACACCAGAACAGGAGCCATTAACTTTAGTAGCAAACTGGCGATTCCCGAGTAGGGCCATGATAGCATTCCAGAGCCCTAAGTTGGCACCAAGACCAGCCAATGGCTGATTCACCCACGGGATGTCCACCATATCATAGGCAGCCTTGATGTCCAGAAATACCACCGCCGCAAAGCAATCATTGAGCCAAGCTTCTCGGATCCCCGACTCAAGAGATGGCATCCTGCTCACTCCGATTCCTACGGCAACCAAACTGGGCCCCAAAAACACGATCTTGGCTCTCCATCTGCTACATCATCCTGCTAACCAGAATCCTCTCATAAACCTTGCGAGGGCAAGAAAGGAGAGCTATCGGTCTATAACTAGAGACACACGTTCGCTCCTTTCCCCCGTCCTACGACGGGGGATAGAACAGCAAATAGCCAAGACTCAGGAATGGGTGCCCCGTCAAATCGGTCTTGATAGAACTGCAACAAGGCAGAGCGACCAGCCTCATCCAACATCTTCAAGTCATACGAGACCCTGCCAATGCCTACAGCACTATCCGTACGGCAAGAATCAATAGCAGAGGACAGTTCAAACAAAGTGAGAGGATGCTCCTCAACAGGACAAGACCCTTCACTGGAAACAGGAGGTGGAGGAAAGCCCTTAAAGGGACCCACAAACAGTGGCAAAATTGACATTAAATGCCTCTGTAATCTCCGGGCCCCGTAGGACCTGTTCAGCTGATCAAAGACCCAGGAAATACTCGGACGCGGATCCTGAGACAGGACGAGTGCCCAAACACGAGAAAGCGGCAAACCCTGAGATATGCGTTCACAGAGTCTCGCTCCATAACATGCTTTTTCCCTGCGTAAAATAAACCTAGTTTCCTGTAAGATCCCAACAAATTCAAACAACCTACTGTCAGTCCTAGCACGACAGAATCGCTGTCAGGCTCTACGCCTATCCCGGACTGCTTTAGTGCAAGCAGAAGTCCACCAGGCAGGCTGGGTTTTTGACTGAGGGCCACCAGGGGCCCCACCAGTGCCCTTCCTTTTCTTAACCCAGCACTGGATCCATGGACCAAAATCCCCGGACTCCACCAATTGACGTTTGGATCGGTATGGCAGAGGAGGCTCCAACAGACAACCAGCAGTAGAAAGCGCCACAGGAGTGGTCGCTTCCCCTGAGATCGGTGGGCACCTCAAAGGAAAACAACGATAAATGAGAAGATGAACACAAAAACAAGTCTAACACAGACTCTTGCAACAATCCCCCATATTGCTTAACGAATGTAGTAGTCCCGTTTTGAATAGCCTCCAGGCCGAGACAGTCTAGAGAATCTGCAATAATACAGATTACACCGACTACTCACCCAGAGCCAATGATGTGCATTGAAGTCCCTCCCCCAGACCAGAGACGGAAGTCAACCCACCCCACCCACTCTATCCTAGAAAAAAAAACCTGTGATATGAACAAAGCCCACCGTCAGCCAGGCCTTCTCCCACCAGACTCGAAAGTCACATGGGTTAAGTTCTGGGAGACCCTGAACATGCAGAGGAGCCAAAGGGATATCCCTGCCAACATGAACTCGCACCCCTGAGTCACCAGGGCCAGCCAAACTAAGATAACCACCAATAAGTGGAGCAACCCCAGTGGGGAGCTTTGTCTCAACTAAACCAAGGATGTCAGTCTTTCTACATAAGAGCTCAATGTCTTCAAGCTTGTTGTTTGCCCCCATCACATTCCATGCACACAAGATGAATTATTAGCAATAAGGGGGAACACCAAAACAAAACAAAAAATCCATTGAATACACAATATCAATACACAATATCAATATCAATATGAAGAAGACAGTCGAACTTCCAGCAACTCCGCATTATCAGCAGAGGAGTTTGGTGTAATATCATCACCAAACAGGTCTGCTTCAGCATCAAAATACACCATAGACAGTTCACTCTCTTCTGCCCAACTCACGCCTTGACCACTTTCTGTCGATCCAGTACCACCCTTTTGGGGCGACGGGAGGTAAACTCCAATGTATGAGAACCGGAATCACTCGGAACACTATCACCCGGCACTGATTCAGGAACAACATCGTTGGCTACATCCATCGCCACTAGAGTACAGTCTGACTCATCAACACTGGAAGATGCACTTGGGGGAACACTAGGGGCAACAGTAGATGAGGTACTTAACAGAGCAATGCCGTCACTCTCAACCGCCCTTAGCTTAGACTGGGGCGGAGAACTGGCAAGAGAAGACCTAGCTTTCCTACGTCTAGAGCGACGAACCTCTACCCAGCCGTCTTGAACTTTCTGCTGACTCTGTGCATCCACAACTACATCGATGAAGGAGACTCCAGAGAGCATCGGAGTCTTATCCACAATACCACCAAGCTTCTCCCCACCTGGGACCACCAAGGGAGCACTGACAGTCATTGAACACTTAGGATTCAGGCTAGCAGCACCAGCAGGAGGTGGAACAGACACAACAGGCTGCACAGTAGAGGCCACCTCATGAACAGCTCCCGCGGCAAGTGCAGAATGAACACATGGATTGTCGCATATCACCACTTTACAGATCTTACAGTATGAATTACGGCAATATTTCCGTACGTGTCCACACTGCCAACAGTTTAGGCAGCGGGGAGGCCTATCAGCTATCGCGACGAGAGTTGACACACCAGTCACCAATCGCATCAGGAATGTCGTCGACAAGTACAGAGTCTCTTAACTTAAGAACCATAGATCGGACACCGGAACGGCAATGAGTAAACCCCTCCATCAAAAGATACACAATATGCTGGAAATTGACAACACTACCATAATTAGTGAGGGCCTGCTCAATAGAGGAATCTGGCAAATCAAGTGGCAACCAATGTAATCTAAGTCGAATTGTTTGCTTGTGTAAATCATACACCTTGGCTGGGAAGCCATTGACAGGCAACGAACCAACATTTCTCACCAACCGTTTGGGCCTCTGGGTCTGGCCTTCGTCTTCCCCATCCCCTTCTTGCAAGCCAGAATTTGATACCAAAGCATCACGATACGCCAAAGCATTCTGCACATTACCACAGTTCACCAATTTATTAACGGCTCCTGCACCAACGTTACTAACTTTACCCAAATTCTCATTAGCCCTGATGTACACACCGACCGAAACAATACCACAAGTCGCATTGTCGACCTCACCATTGTTGGATTCTAGCGGAGCTAAGCCTCGTCCTTCCTCCACCACTTTACCCCCAACTACCCCATAACGTTTCAAATCATCCTCGTCCAAACCCAGTTCCTCTACATGCAATCTCACCACTTCATACTTATCATCGGTTGTCAGTCCATGATCAATCTCCAATTGCGTCAGAAAATCCTTCCCCTTCATCTCAAGAAGGAAGCGTTTAATCGGCCGCGCCAATGCTCCCAGCTTTTTTGTAAATAGTTATTTACATCGTTTGCAACAATGCCGCAGAGGTTTTGCGATTTATACTTCTGCCAAGTATGGCAACAATGCTCTCCGAGGTGCACCCGAGAAGGTCTATTGTTGGCATTCGAGGCGGAGGTCTAAAGAGCATAACCTTCGCATTGTTGCAAACGATGTAAAGAAGTAGTGGTTATAGCATGGATTTTGCAACAATGGGCCGTTATAAGCGATTTAATGCACACTTTTGGTCGAGCAACGTCCGAGGAGGTGTTGAATCGTCCGAGGGGGCAAAGCCCCCGAGGATGCTCTACACCTCCGAGGACGATGCTCTACCAAAAGTGTGCATTAAATCGCTTATACTGGCCCATTTTGCAAATCCATGCTATAACTTTCTTATTACCGTACCTTCATTTCGTGTAGCAGCAGCATCTTATTGTTACAATTTCCATTGTTCGTCGAATGGGGCATTCGAAATGAAGCAACAGTTCGTTACCCTGAGCAACGATGCCAGAGACGGACTGGTGGGTCAAGAGGCCAGTCTGGAAGAAGACTGCCAGGGGCCACTTTTTCACAACTTGTTATGGGAGAGCCAGGGACATAGCGAAGTCCATTTGGCTTTGGTTGGGTGAAGGGAGGGGAGGGGGTAGACGGATAAAATGTGTGAAATCATGCATTGCAGCTAGGGGGTTTGGGGGAGCGCTGTGAGCTCCCCCAGTGGGGTGCGGGGCAGAACCCCAGAAGCTGACGGAATTTTAGGAATTCTGAGGCCTTTCCTGGCTTGTTTTTTCACTGATATTTTTATTCATTTTTGTTTTAGTTTTGATACATTTTTCTGAACAATATCGGCAATTTTTGCGAGTTAACATGGAGGGGACCACAGGCCCTTCGGCTTCATTCTCCTCGGCTTCTTTCTTGGATCTGCCCTCGATAATAATTGAATTTCAATTTCTGCATTTTAAAACATGGTAATAGGACCTTAGCCTAGTTAAGGACACGAACTTGCTAGTAAAGGAAAGACAAAATTGAAAATTTAAGCCCACTTTCAGCGAAAATGGTCATTGAGTCACGGTGCTAGGCCAGGCTTTTGTATTTGTTACATTTCGGTCATGTGACTGTTATGGTATATTTTTGCTGATATGCTTTAATTCTTATTTTACCTAATTGTGGGAAACACACATGACGATAATCTGATACAAATTATTCTCAGTTGGGTTTCTCCGCAGCTTGAAAAAGTATTTTGTAGGAAAAATTCAGGGCTTACCTTCGTAAGCGAAGGTTGTCCAAGTGGCAGTCTTATAGCTGGCTGGAGAAGTATTAGTTTTACCACCGAATTCCAAGTTCTTTTGACCGGGTGCAGAACGGACTTTAACCAAATTCTTCCTAACCGAGATGGCCTTCCGCTCCTCTCCCGACTTTCGTCGTTTTAAAGCATATTGAAGATTTGTCATCGGTTCGATCATTTCCGTGACAGAAGAAACGACCTCGTCACTTTCTCTTTCGACCTCCATGGCTAATAGTAACCGAACGATCCTTGCGTTAATGTCCTGTCAGTTAATGCAATCACTCCGTACAAAATGCGAACGTACACTATGTAACTTCAATAAGAGTGGCTTCCGTGCAATACGCAGACACAGCTGCTCATTCATTCAATCATTAATCATAATGACGCCAGAAACCGCATCTAGTAAACAGCGGCCTTATGTGGTTGAAACTCGAATTTTCGGCGTCGTATTTGGAGGACAAAAAAACTTACCAAAACCTACGTTGCTTGCAAACTGATTAGGGTTAATTTAGTAGGTACAGCCAAAAGGTGTGAAACTTAGCACGATTAAACAAAAGAGTAACCGAGTATTACAAAAAATGAAATATTTAAAATAATACGCTGAACTTCCTTTTTTACTTATTTATTTCTGCTGAGAGGCCACTAGGGCGAGACCCCCCCCCCTCCCCCGACCTTGCCAGTCCGCCTCTGCTTATGGCCCGTGTGCAATGCAAATATTCTTCTAATTTGGCCGATTATTCCTGGTTTTGGTTTATTGTGGGTGTTCGCTTGTTTTTGTGGTCGTTTGTTTGGAATCTGTGTCCGAGTCAGCATTCATGTCGTTAGTAGCACAATGGGATATGGGCTACTAGTAGGACCTGTTGTAAAGCCATGCGAATGAACACTGCGGTGTTCCCACCTGGAATCCGAGTATAGCAGACATAGGGCCGATGACCGGAAGCAGTTAACGCTCGCTAAAACTCGCTGAACCCTGATGGTCTGCCCCGAATTCCACTGTAGAATTATATATCTGTGTATGTAGGATGTGTTTACATATACAAGTTGGGTATCATTGGAAGGTTAGACTAACTAAGGTTGGGGAAAGAAACATTTTCGTTTGGTGGATGGCTATAATTACAGTAACGTTATAGAACCGATATTTCGGCTTCTGTGGTCCAATTTGTTCAAAATTAAGTAAAATCAGAATTTGTAAAGTCGTAAGAAATATGATGTTTGTAGTAGTGGCTATCTGCGTAAACGGCGAAGAACTTGTGGTTCTTTCTCATTTACCCTATTTTAAGTAAAACTGACTGATTTACTATCAAAATCATTGGAAAATTGTTCAATTTCATTCTTGAGAAATACGTCATCTTATTCGCCATTAACACTAATAACCATTGCTGGGAACGTCATCAGTTATTGACAATTATGTTTCAAAAACAATGTTGAACATACTGGGCTGGAAGAATCCGGGATATTTTCTGTTCGGTTCAAACATCACCAGAGTAGAACAATAACGAATAGCAATAGTAAATTATTTGAAAATCATAAGCAAGATCATTGCTACCACGCTAATAACGGTTGGACGCATGCAGAAATAATTCCTCTGCCAGTAAACATTTGATTCCGTAAATACGATTCAAATTTATCAAGGTCGATGTGCAATGTGCCGCGATTTTTTATATGCGAATCTAGTCATTATCTGGTTCTTTCGCCCTTTATTACTACAGGTAGGTCAGTTAAGTTTTAATCTAGCTTGATGGCTAAACTTGCTGAACGGCGTGTTATGAAACTTTGGTCATGCGACAAGGGAAGACTTTGACTGGACATGATACGAACGGCCTTGTAAAATGCTATGAAAGTCATTCCACTGCTAACTTCGTAAATATGGATCAAACACCATGAGAATAAATTAGAAACTTGTATGGAATAAAGAGCCATTACCACTGCAAAAGACGGAGTGAAAAGTGGTTCAGAATTTGACCTATGTCGTACGATACTTAATATGATTATTGGAACAAATTCCACTTCAACATTCAGTCGTGCAGCGAAGCATTGCACTACAAGCAAATCTACCTTCATTTAAAATCTGCTGCTGTTAGTCGTGAAATTCTCAGGTGTAAGGATTTGGATTGAACTGCTAAATCAATGCTAAATGGTGTATTTGAGGACAGGGTTTAACCGTAACATGTTATGAGGGCCAGGTTGTTAAGAGTTCGTCAGGTTTCTGTAAATAATCTCATGGAGCAAATTTCAAAACATGCCAACATTTGTCTGCTGTATTACAGTATTTGTGCTTTGGTAACTTTATTCCCGTTGATTTATTCTCCTTGGATTTTTTCTTAGGAATTGAGTTGTCTGTTTTTTTTTTTAATCATGGCGACTTTCGTCAGTCCCAACATGTAGTAACTGCTTGGATTACATCATTTGTGTCATAATGTTTTGTTGGTAAGTGCTGCTAAGAATCCAGCTTGTTTTGTGTGTGCCACTGTACAGCATGCCGCACTACAAATGTGGAAATATATTAGATACCTGATATTTAGGAGGAGTACAATTACAATGTATCTGCTGTAGATGGAAATAACATTTAGACGGTTTCCAGACTAGCTCGCATCAGACATGTAACTTTTTACGTATAATAGCATATGCAACAGGAAAGGGCATATCCTGTGGTACAGGCTATGCCTAGGGCTATCAGTGATTACAGGAAACACAGTGGCTGAAACTAAAGTTGTAGCATTTTTCATTGCCCAACCACACAGCAACACACAAAATGGACATTAAAATGCCAGAACAACTGATGGCATTGCTGCTAAAATGGCGACTTTTATCTTCACATCAAAGTGAATTTTACCAGCCATGCAAAAACGGCAGAATGTTGAAACACGTTCAGTAAGTAGTTGGATAATCGTTCTCGCAATGTAGACTAGTTAATGGCTACGATGCTGACAGCGCCTCTCCCTCATGAAACAGGGTGCAGGCGATCAACCGTCGCCTAATGGTGGCCGTATAGCCCGTCGTCAACTCCAGATCAGGATGAGAATGATTTACAGTAGACAGCGAGAGGGACAATTCAGTAAGAGAAATCTAAGTGGAGAATCCCAGGAGCTTTGACACGCCACAATCGACATGACACCTTGGTTGTTGAACATCTGCGCCCCTACAGATGGTATTTAATTTACAATATAAATATTTAGAGACTTCATCTAGAGTATCTAGACTGTGAAAATTCTCTATGTTGATACTGTTTGTGTAAACAGATATCTACAAACTCTTCGAAAAACGGGTGACACCATCACTTATAGAATTTAAAATTTGGACTTCTTCATGCAGTTCGTAAATTTATCCAGATATGGCACTACGCATTTTCAAGCTTTTTTGCTAAATATTATCTCTTAACGCAAAAGTTGTAAAAGTTGGGTTCACGTTTGTTTGATGAATTACTGGTGGAAATATTAGACTATTAGGGAACAGCTAATAAACGTATCATTCCATTCCAGGTTTTTTTTTTTTTAATTCTTTGAATTACGTTCTGACTCGCTTTTATTTGTTGTAGCTATTCTACCATAAGTTGACTGAGTTGAGTGTAATCGCTAAATGGGATGGCCTGGGTACTGGTAGCCTGACCAACATTTAATTTTTGGAGGACTGGCAAGCTAAGCTAATGACGAACCAAAAGTATTAAATTTATGATAGGCTACTGTTTTCGTAAACAATTCAGCGTAGGCAGCCAAATCGCGCCCTCTGATTGGTCGTTGTCTCGCTTGGAAAGATGGCGACGTCGGAGGCATCCTACGAGACGGTGTTTTCGTGCTCGAACAGACTTCCTCTTCCAGTTACTTTTCCTTGCATATTGCATACATACTTGCCCGTTTGAAATACTATGAAATACTGCAACTTACGAATTAAGCTTGTAATAACCGAAGATGGAGCCTAAAAGGTATACTAACACCCACCAGTCGTCCTTCATCGGACGCGATTGTGAGCGCCGACTGAATGAAGTAGTATTGAGGTGAAGCATCTCAAGGGTGGCTAATTTTTCGCCTTTACTTCTGATGATCGATCACCTTTTTGGTTACTGCTGCTAAGACCGTAGTTGCAACCAATTTCTACGTATTGAAAATAAACAAAAGTCGCATAAAACGATGTCCTACATCACTACGCTCAAATATTTGACAAATAATATTACTAACCCAGAGATTTTTTTTTTTTTTTTTTAGATTTTAGCCATACAAACAAATGAGTAAACAGTTAGTGGCCAAATAAATTTAGTAACACGGAACGCAACGCTGCTGCAATCATGCTGTTATAAAACGGTATAAGGGCAAAATTTTTAAACTAGTACGCCAAAATAATATAATTTATGATTTTGAGTTTAAAGCCATTTTATAACAGAAGATGGAGTAAATGTTATTTCGTGAAACATGAACACTGCCAGCAGTGAACGAAGCTGCGAAAATTGAATGCGATCATGAGTTTGTTGCAGTGTGACGTTTACATAAGATTATAAAAATTATTTAGCAAAATTATCCCCCTTCGTCGAAAATTACCATGTAACAGTTGGCAAGGAGCTCTAAGGCAGCATCGTGTGTTATAACGCTAATTCGGCTCATTATTGTGCTTCGAGTGTGTCTTATAAAGAACTAAAATATGTGCGCTGTAAAAAAAAAATCCTCTTTCACTAATAAATTACGAAAATAAAAGAAGACGTTAAAAAAGTACACATTACTTTATGTAGGTTTACTGGTCGAACACCTGGGGAGCTAACGAAAGGAACAAAATGTTAATAATCAGGTTGGAGCTGTAGTTATTGCTGTAAAGTAATCTGTGTATCAGGCAATTACCTTAAGTGTGTTAGATTCATTATAGCAAGAATTTATAGGGTTGGGAAGGAGAATTTGTGACTGAGACCCATTCTGAAACGTCTTGGATACAGTCGTATTAGTTCAGTCTTAGTTTATAGAGGGCGCCATGTGTTTTATGTGGGAATTTCTACTCAGTTTTTAGCCTAAAATTAAACTAAACTAAACGAAACTAGCTTGATTTTAATTATTATTTAGCCTAGCTTAGTTGTAATTTAGTTTACTTTTGATTTGGGCTGAAAAATGAGCAAAAAAATATCAGATGGAACACGTGGCGCCCTCTGAAAACTCGGACTGAACTAATGGGGACCGATCTAACGTGTTTCAATAGTGACTTTTCAGAGTTACAAATTCTCCTCCCAAACCCTATAAATTCTTGATTATAGTAATCTGTTGACATCTTCGATTTCTTTGGTGGGTGTAGCACTTCCAATGTTTATCCTTTGGCAGTTAATAAGAGCCGTGGTCATTACGGTGGTTATTTTATAGAGTGCAATGGTGCATTATTACATAAAAGTGTAATATTGCAATATTGTTATTGCTAGCAATATTCGACATCTTTTTGATTGATTACGTTACCGTCTATTGCGCATATTTCTTTTACCTTATATCTATTTTTCAACTCGACATTATAAACGACCTTTCTGTAAAGGCTCGTTCACTTTTGTTTCAGCACTACTGCCGGTAAAATGTATTTTGCCACGTTAAAACCACGTTTAATGTTAATGACAGTTTGCTTCAGCAACGTTAGTCTTAATGGTTCAACGTGTGCAGAGACGAAAGTTCTTACTCTACTGCATTCAGAACATTAATTTAGCCAATTGGTGAACTTAGAAGTCATGCACAGTCACCATTGGTGAAATGTGAACGGTGACATTTTGGCTTCTCTGTTATGCAGTCTTCATCTCTTTTCCATCATTAGACGACTTTCAGACTATTGTATCTAGACACACGATAGTGAGTCGCCGCCAAGTAACAGTAGGTCATCCCATTGTGGACATCCGATTGTTAAAAAATTAATTGTTAATGATAAAAACGCGGCCTCATTAGCAGACATGTGTCTGTTAACTGTAAGCAACTATAAGCATATTTCGGCATGTTGAGGATATCCCAACGAAACAGAAATCTTTCAAATTGTGGTAAATTTAAGGGGAAGGTTGAGGGATAAATAAAAAATAAAAGTTTAAGGATGAGTGTCCACCATTCATAGAGAGAAAGATGCGTCAATAACGTTATTTTTATGTTACAGTAGTAACGCTGGCCCCATGTTAAAGTCCATAGACTCATTGCTCGTGGCTAGTGAACAATTGAGAAGGCCTACACTGCTGAAAGTTTACATGCGAATGCATGGTGATCTGAACATTGTCGTTTGTTGGTTTGGGGCTTGTAGGTGTCAGGATAAATGCGTGGGAAGGCTTTGAAATTGCGAACCACGAAATTTTAATTTTGTTTCTTTTCCATGTTGCAACCAAAGATTTCAAGCAACAATGGCTCACACAATCTACCCTGACCTTTAGGTTTATGGTAATAGCCCTTGGACGAACTAAAAGCTGAACTGTAACGAAGTACAAAATATTCAGTCATTTACGTTGTTGTAGATTGCGTGAGAATAGACATGCACGTTAGATGGTGGTTACGCAACAATACGTACTCCATGCGCTTTACGGTCAGATGTGTTAGTAACAGTGAACTTCAGGGATTTCTGCATGACAAAATGTGAACAAAGAGAGCTGACGAATAAATTCTCAATTTGGATGACGTAACGGCTAATTATTTATAGACCTACAATTTCTGAGTAAGACCTTTTGTACGTTCACAGTCATATGTTGCATATGTCTATTAACTGTAAGCAATAAAAGCATATCTTATCATGTCGAAGATAAGTTCCAACGCGGCCGAAATGTTTGCAACTTGTTGAAAATTTAAGGGGAGTGTTTGCCACATGTGGAAAACAACTGAAGGGGATTCGCTGATGGAGTGAGCGAAGCGAACGAAATCAGCTATTTTTAACTAGTGTGTGCGAAAATGGGATTAAAGTAACTTAAGCAAGTGAAGAATCGTCATACAATTAACTAAGCCGTGTCAATTTGGCTAATTTTACGGCTAATAATTGGCAATGATGAATTTTAAAATTATCTATGTGAAAATTTATAGATATAAAATTCCTCGGAAAAAAACGGTAAAGATGAAGGTAAGACGGTGTAATCTTCTGTACAGTTCATGTGTCTATCAACTGCAAGCAATTGCAAGCATATCTCATCATGTCGGGAATAAATCTTAATGCAGCGGAAATCATGAAAAAGTAAGGGTAAGATGTAGGGATAAACAAAACAACTAAAGGGCATGCGGTGGTTGAGTGAGCAAAGTGAATGAAATCAGCGATTGTAAGCCAGTGTCTGCAAAAATGGAACTGGAGAAACTCAAGCATGTGAAGAATGGTCGTACAATAAACTAAGCCATGTCAATTTGGCTAATCTAACGGCTAAATGGCAGTGGTAAATTTTAAAATTATCAATGTGAAAATTTATAGACATAAAATTCCACCAGGAAAAAAGGTACAGATGAAGATAAGACGGTTTAACTGTTTGTACGTTCACAGTCCTATGAAAGTTGTGATATACACCCAAAACCAAAACTGGTGTAAAAAGCTGCCAAGTTTCCAAAAAGGATCGGCCTTTGAAGGTAGTGATATCATTCAACCAGGGAAGGGCCGCCAAGTTTAATCCTGTTACCCAACTTAATCTCACAGAATAATACTTTGGACGTTCAATGAAAATTTGACGATTGCTAATACGAGTAGCAGTCTTCTAGTTTTCATTTAACTTTCGAACTATTAGTTGGTGCGATTAACTTGGCTAATGCATTTTGGCTCATGCATATTATGACGTGCGAATATCCAAACATCTAACAGGAAAACTTATTATAATAAAAGTAAATTTCAAACTATACTCAATGTTATTAGTGCCTCTAGAATATCAGAGGCTTATTTAGTTCATTCTAAGTTGATTTATCCTATAGTGAATTCATAAATATCAGGTAAAATCATTTTCTATAAGGGTTTGATGGCTTTTATTTTTCCAATTATCTTTGAACTGGCTTTGAATTCATATGTATAGAGTCTGTTATCCTCAGTTCATAAGCCACTGTTAAAAAAGTGTCTCTTGATAAGCGAAGATACAGCCACAACTATATCAAGTACGAACAACAACTAAATTTAAAACAATAAAACACACACATTAATTAATTAAAAAGGCTTTCAAAGTGGGGCTGACTATGATTGATTTGCCGGCTTGGATTGGTAAACAAGTTGTGGCAATTTAAACGGGTAGTCACTAACATAAAAAAAATTCTTAATCGGTTAGTGGATGACAGTTTTGTGTGCACACTTTTAACCTCGAGTAAACGCATGAAAAGTACACACACAAAAATCGATCATCGGCTTTTAAGAAGTTATTAACCAGGAAGCATCGTACTGAGGCGGTACCTTGGAGATAACAACCTGCGTGGAATTTTTCTGTAAGCACATTAAGGTTTCAATTAATTAGTTTCTTTCACTATTAAGTCACCAGAACAAACTATTGCTCATTTGATTTTTGGGCCCTATATTTAACTTAATTAGAACATAATTAAAACTTAATCATTGGTCAAGTATAGCACGGAGTTGATCAGATGCTCGTATATGAAACTTACAATCATAGAAGGGTTTCTAAGCCCAAATAAGCCATTAACACCTTTCATAACTGCCAAATTGGCTAGAAATGGATAAACTCGAAAAAATATTCACTATAGCTACTCTCAACATGAACTCCGCTTCGTTCACATATTGTATACATTCTCTGTGGAAAAGGAAACCTGCACTTATTGTCTAGGTACTAATCATTTGTGCTCCTCACTATCACATGCTTTAGAAGGTATCTATTGTACATGGAAATTGGATAACAAGTACATGAATACTGGATACTGGATGGTACGAACAGTATGCAGAACATATTGATGAAAGCGAGACAAGTATATACAATGGGTTGATAGCTAATGACCAATGTATGTAAATAAGGTAAAGGTAAGCTAACTTACCTCAACATAACTAAATACAATTGCAAACCTATTTACGTTGCCTTTTGGACTTATGTATGTCAGACTGCCTGTCAGACTTATATGTCAGGCCGTCTTTATTCATTATTTCACTTTTACCTCTACGTGTCAGTCATGTTGTACCTATCATTTTTAGGCTTGTATAAAGTAGTGGACAGGAGGTATGACGAGACAGTCATGATATATTTCAACAAAATTAGGCTTCCTAGCAAAAGCTGCTTCTCCAATCTCGATTGAGAATATGTCGAATGTACGTTTTCATGTAACACTGAATTACATGATTGTTTGGTTCTCCTAAAGAATAACGTTCGTTGATGACTGTATTAACCAGGCACAGCAAGTCACAGCAAAACAAAACATGTGAGAAAAAATAGTGTAAAAAGTGATTCACGGTTTTTAAAGGTTTTAAACGTAGCGCAGCGATCAAGGCACAGCCTACTGGAACCTGGAATAGAGAGTAGAAGATTCAAGAAGGAGACAGACCTAGAGAAAACGCAGGACTTGAAAATTCCCTTAAACAGTTATACAAATTCTTGCATAAAAACGGATTAATGGAATTTCAGTTGTGGACAAGATCGTATTTAAGTATTATGATTTAATGATTTCATTTTAAGGTATATTCATGCGTGATTCTGAATAATGGTGTGCTCTAGGAAAGAGAATCACTATACAGTATCAACCTCGCTTACCAGTTTTCTTTCCAAATTAATTAACAAGGTATTGCAGGAGAACTGTCACTACACTAATCCTCTTCAGTTTTAACTCCCCCAAAACACTTCGCACTGAATGTAAAATGAGGATCCTAAAACTCCCTTTCGAAATGCATAAGTGTACTATGAAGATAAAGTGGTACTTTCTGCAAGCATTTTTAGGTTCAATTCCACTTGACAAAATTACGATTGGTATGAATCATCAAATAGTAGAACTTTTGCTTGAGAAACCTACATCTTAATGACTTTAAACATCGAAGGAAACCTCTCAGAATGCCACTGTCGCGATAAGTACGTCAAACACAATTCTTTCAAAGCGTATAACTACAGAGCTTTGCCGTAGCTCCCGATTAGTCATCCACTAACTAGAATAAACACAGTAACTAGGCTGAGCACCAATAAGCTCTGTTCATACTTTAGACTTACTTCCTAAATCCCTCGTTTGTTGTCAGTAAATTGCATATTAAAATGTAAAAGTCCCTTAAAAGAAAAGAAAATCAGCAGAATGAACTTAAAATTTTAAATTAATAACAGATAAACATCGATTCAGAATTGATTGGCAGGCGACAGAAAATTAAGTCTAAAATTCGTCTTGCCTATGCTTATTTAAATTGCTGGTATATTTTCATCAGGAGACATCTTTATTACAAAAAATGTCTCCTGACGTACATATGACAGCACTTTATGTGAGTTCAGACAAGATGAATTTTGGACTCAATTTTGCAGTCTTGGTACGGTAACATTTAAAACAATTAAAACAGATAAAACTAGAAGGGCATAGTGAGCCGGCCTTCTAACCTGCCACCATATTGTAGCCCACCAACACTACAATACAGGAACGGGCTAGGTGGCTGGCTCACTATATCCTTCTCGTTTTTATCTATTTTAAATATTTTAAATGTGACCAAGTCTTGAAAACTAGGTCGTAAATTCATTTTGCTTGAGTCTATATAAATTGCTGACGCATGTCCGTCAGGAGAGATTTTTATTATAAAATGCAAATAATAATATATGACATAAAAATTCAAGCAATCATCAAATAAATTCCATACAGCAATAAAATGTAGATGCATTTAGATTCAGTCCCACGTACAAGGAGCAGCAACTAAAGCCATGTTATATTTGCATCCAACCAAACGCCATCAAAGGAAATGACCTAAGAAAATCCATTTTTCTTCGTGGAGACGTGGAATAAAAGAAAAAAGTTATAGGGAAAAGACTATAATTATTTCGATGTTCCCAGTACAACAAATATAACTATTATAACAACTCCTTTTCTGCAAAGTTTTAATTTGAACAATTAGCGAGTATGTTGTCCCAATCGAAGACCAGATTCCATAATCCGGCTTTACATATATTCAAGATTACATTTCTTTTTGTACAAATATCCGTAGTTCCCAACTAAAATCAATTTTTCTATCAGAAAAGAAAAAGTCGTATTATCCCATTCAGGAAAATGAAAGTATACGAGAGTATTTACTTTCAAGACAAAAAAAAAACATAATTAAACTACGTTAGTTATTACTAATTAACTAATGAACAACTTAAATACTAACCTCAGTTTCTACTGCTTTATCTGAAACGCACAATGCGTGCCATCAATCTGCTTCCCAGTTGCTACTAGAATTATTAATCTAAACATCAGTGTGTTTAGCATGGTCCACATGGCCCAGACTATTATTCTGTAAGTTTTGAGGCAAATTTCTGAGCCATATCACTCCAAAAAAAATTGATAGTGAACGTAAGCATCATTCAGTTTCCATGATAATTTATATTCTCGTCCTCATTTCGATTTATATGCATTTTCAGAATGCATGGAACGCCATCGTTCAATGGCGTGAGGGGTTCATCCCGAAAACCATAGACTCAGAAAGTTACGAATATTCTGGGTAGAGGCATGCAGCCACAGGGGTTACTACGAAAAATGGCCTTGCTTGTCTGGTTGAAAGGATCAACTGCAAGTGCACATGTTTAATAGTCGTTCATTTGTGAAGCACTATCATTAGTAAATCACTCTCATATCGTAAGGACTCGTACATGATCGCCTTCGCCAGTCATGACAAAAGTTGAAGCAGTTTCAACATCATTTCTATAAATTTGTTAAGGAAGACGACGTTTAGAAATTTCTGTGGATTGAGTGTGTCTATATTGCCCACCAATGGCCGATAGGAGCCCAGGCTACTGAAGGAGGGATGTTGCGCCCTGGTGTTGGGAAAACGACTAATGCAGACTAAGCTAATCATATGCGACAGGAGTTTCTGTCTTCAGCAATGGATCCCATCGCTAGTCCTTCTCCAGGCAAAGAACCGACGTTTCGGTGCGTTGCGCTATACTGATGCGACCAAGTTCAGCCTTTTTGCTTCATTTTTGCAGATTCCTCGCCTTCTCACACAAGGCAAATTAAATTCTGCCTTGCCAGCAACTCATCGAACAGCCTGCCACCAATCCCTGACATGACCCAACTTGACAAATCTTCCTTGCAAACCCTGGGTGTATGTACTCTGCCGTGCCCGCAACTCCTCGAACTTTCTGCCATAAAGGTTGTTTGTCCTTTAACTTGGCCAGTTTGACAATCTGAGCCTTGCCTGCCAAAGCGAAAAAGTCCCCCCCATCTTTTCCTAGCCTCATTCCCCCGCTTCCTTTACGAGTATCTTTTGACGCGATCAACTGTGCAGGGACTGAAAGGTTAACAATGCATCTCACTCGCCTATACCGTGCAAGATTTAAGAATGGTCCAGCAAGGGTCTGAAACTTTCTACGCACGTAATCATGTTGTCAGGAACAACATTATTAGGCAGAACAAGCACTATCAAACAGGCAAGAAGAAAATTAAAAGGACTTCGATCATCACCAAACTTAGCACGTGGATGGGAAATGGTGCTAAAAAAACTGCATCTGAGTTTGGTAGCTTTCGTACGATTGTATGGATACTAATGACCCTAAACACCCTAATCGCAGCATAGGCATTGTAGGCAGTTTTACATCTAGTCGTCATTTCGTACAAACCTGCAGCTTGACCTTAATGAAACTCACTAGACAGACGTGTCTCATATCCAAAATCTTTTTATAAGCTACTCCCGGAACTGTACGAGTCCTATTAACGACCGATCACACGGCTGAAAATGAAAGTCATCCGTACGGCCTGAAAATTGGCATGAACACGGGGAATGGTTTCAAAAGGACAGCATTCAGGTTTGGTGGCGATTAGATGAATGTACGTTAGCTGGTTGTCCCAAACGTCCGAACCACTTGTTAGAGGATCAACTTCAAATGGTATTTCTCAAACCTCATGCAGACCTCATGAAATTCGATGGTGGTCTTGTTGCTCTGCGCATTTTGTGCCCAACGAGAGGTCCATGTGCGTTCCTTGTGCCGAAATATTTGGTGAAAACATTGAGTGGGCAAGCTTGGCAGCACGGTACCTGCAGGGACAGTGATCACGCAATGTTTTAAGCGAAATGTTCCACTCGCAGAGTGCACTAGTACCTGCGGATGGTATCAACCGAGGTTTGTGAGGCCCACACTGACGGTTTTCAACAGATCACCATTTGAATTTGGAACGATAACACTCGTAATGCTACATAAAGTGAGTTCTTGATAACCAGCATACACACGCAACCAGCAGCAGTCGCCATCATCTGGTAACTACTCCAACAAACATGCCATTTTTCACTTCAATCGGAGCATTTTTCATTTTCCATGCATTAGCAACGCTGATGTGATTCGGGTTTAGCCATTTCTGTATCTCTGGTTGCGTGGTTATTTCCAAATAGCTCTGCTCACAAAGTTCACATGGAGATACGGTTGGGTTAAAAATGCGATGGGCAGCCGGACATAGGTCTGCACCGAGTTTCATAATACCCACACTGTTGGTTTTCAAGAAAACTCCGTTTCACCTTATTCATATAAGACGCACAATGCCACGCAAGTACATTTGTGGTCACCAGCCTGTGTACGTTCCTCCAACCACAACGAAACTCGTACGTCATCAAACCGCTGATGGATGCTGATTTTGCGGGCAATCAGACTACTTTCGTTTTTTGGTCGTGTGGCCAGTCGTCAAATGCTTTGCTTGCAGGACACACACGATTTCGGGGATAGGCGAGAAAGCTTTGGGAGACCGAGAGGCATCTGTCCACCACATTTCATTACGCCCATGCTGCTGGTTTGGGAGAATTCTGGATATGAAGGTATCACAGAGGTTTGATGGTAACAACAGTTCAGTGAAGTTTCGGCGTTTGGGGTTACTAGCGCGAGTGGGTTGATACAAATTGGATCACACTCGCATGTCTTCCACTTGAAACCATTACCAGCACGCATGCAATTTTCACGATGATTGAGCATTTTACAAGTTTTGTGCATTAGCAATGCTAATGTTAAACGAAAGATTTTACTAACTATTCATTCCCCAAAACTAAAACATCAGCGCTGTTAAGGCAGAAAATTTTAAAGTCGTCGAATCATCCCAAAAAAATCAGCTTGCAGGCGGGAAATGTTGCAAAAAGCATTGCATCCGAGTTTGATCGCATTTGGATTTCTGTACGCATGCTGGTGACCCAGATCCTTCTTTCCGCAGCATTGGTAGTGACATAGTTAAAACTGCAAACTGTGGTTTATTGTAAACCAGCAGCATGGGCCTCGTGTTGCTCCACTTATTTTAAACCAAACCACAGGTCCATGCATAAATAACCACGCGACCAAACAGCCAAAAAATTGTTAATTCCAACCATATCAGCATAGTAATGCAAAAAAAAATAAAAAGTACCCCGATCGTCACAAAAGCTGGTTTGCTGGTGGGCAACGGTGCAAGAAGAAGAAGGGCATCCGAGTTTAGGACTTTCATATCAACTCATACACCATAGTGTCCCCGTACATACTGTGTTTGAAAAATAGCTAAGGCCAACTGATATGCTGTTTCTTGGCAACTATTCATGCTTTACGTCCAAAAGAATGCAGGGGTATCCAGCCCATCCCCCAAAATCAATGTAGCTTACGAGGGTAGGCTATTTATTAGAGTAGTTAACATGGGTTTTCCTTACCTGTAGACCTGTAGCTTTGAAAGTTTATGAATTCCCTTGGGGTGTCACTGGATGGGTGCATAGAGTTTGAAGAGTATTGAAGAGTTTGAAGAGTTTGAAGAGTCGATTAGTGTCGGACTGGCTACCTTGAAACCACTCAAGAGGACTGGGCTGAAGGTAGGCTTTTTTCTTAATAGGTCTACATTTCTGAAACTTTAACGGTGCCCAGAGGATGTCTTCAGCTGTTTGCACACCGAGTTTGAACTGGACAGGACGATGAGTTTGGGACTAGTGAAGTTCAACCTGTATTGACCTTTTGACAGAACTACCACATCATTGTGCGAGGCGAACTTGCACACCTTCACTCAACTTGTGTTCTGTATTTCTGGCCAACTAACGGGTGTTGCTTACAAAACTGGTTCACGAAACTGTGACGAAAGTGCTAAAGAAAGTTTAAATTGCTTCATTCAAGTATTTTTGCATTATGAGGAAAGTGAATGAAAGAAAAGGAAAATGTGTCCAGGGAGAAAATATCCTACCTAAGAAGGAACACGTGTTTTGTTGCTTTTTTTTGGAGGGGGGGGGGTGGTTGAAGGAGGGGAGGGATAAATGCGTTTTGATGGGTTTTATTGATACTCCTGCACTACAAAACAATCCTACAATGAATAAAATATCCCTTATGCTGTTTAATCCTAAATTATGTTTGGGATAAAGTTTTAAGAGTCAAATAAGATATTAGGATAATAAATATCGTCCACCTCAACAGATTAAATCATCATAAAATCTTGTTCAAAAATCACTTGCAGAACTTTACCAACCAAAGAAAAAAGAAGACTGATAAGGAGAACATAGAGCCAATTGATACAATGAAGTTGCAAAATTTTTTAGCATCGAGATATTTGCATTGGCAAGACCTCCTGAGAATGGCAATTGTCGTATGTTGCATGGGTATATGCATTTATCAACTCTATGATCGAGTATCCTACTACTTGGAAGAACCTACTTCATTTAACGTCATTGTCACTCAGAATGAATCCATCATGTTTCCTGCTGTCACCATCTGTCCTTATACGTATGATTTTCTAAGTGCTATCATGTCGGGCATGAACAGGTCGATGAACAAAACATTCACCAGGGAAAAATTAATGGAAATCCCATTCAAAGAATATGGCCTGGACATTGAACAATTGTGGAAAGAAACTAAGATGAATCGTCAGGCATTTGTTGTCTGGAATAAGACAAGAAAGGTATGGATTAAATTTAATCACGTCAGTGCATGGGTGTTACTAAAATTGTATACTTGCTAAGGGTGCTTTAAAATAATTTATGTTCTCTAATGTGGTTATAGAACCAAAAACCACAATTGGTAAAGGAATCTGCCAAGTAACCAAATTTAGAAAGCAAAACTATTTTGCCAAGTTCAAATTAAAACTTCATCACAATAGAGGCCCCGTACCCCCACACACTCATGTCTGTTAGTTTGATGATCAACAAATTCTGGCAGATCGAGCTCAAAGCATGAAATCTACTATGCAAGTTATAATAAAAGTACTAATCGAACTAGGTATGGAACCAAGCACTATCCTGTGCTTATCCTTGAGGCATACCAAACACATCTTGTAAATCACACAAAAAGCTTGAAAATTGCTTCACACAGCATTCTTAGCATTACAAATGGAACTAGAATTTGTTGGTTATCAGCCTAATGAAGAAGACACAGGGGTACACGGGGGCCTTGGGGTATCGAATGGGGTTCCATAACTAGTTCTTTTTACGCTACTAAGTATGACTTGTGTACTGCAATGCATGCTCTTAGTACGATCAGAAACTATTTGGTGTTCATTGATGCCTCATGGAAGGGTCAAAAGGAGGGAGGGCGGGTGCTGGGGAACACTTGAGGGGGTATTTTGGTGGTATTTCATGGGGAATCAACAATGGCTGTTCGATTTCTACTGCTAAGAATGACTTGTGTACCCACAGAGAGCATGCTTTTAATACGATCAGCAAGGTCATTGGCCTAATGGAGGTGGCACAGGGGGTGCCTAGGGTGGTATTTCATGGGGTTCCACACCTGGTTTGATTTGTACTGCTAATAATCACATGTGTGCAAAATTTCATTGTTTTAGTTTTATCTTCAAGAATGTTTTGGTCAGGCCCTCAGGAAGGGGCAAAGGGATGTTGGTGGCATTGGGTATCACAAGTGGGTTAAATTGATAGTTCTGTTTGTACTGCTAAGAATGACTTGTGTATTAAATTTCATGCTTTCAGGTCGATCTGAAAGTATTCGTTGGTCAAGCATCAGGGTGGGGCACAGAGCAGCGGGGTGGCAGCGGTGTGGATATTAGTAGTAATGAAATTGAAGAAAAACAGGCCCTTTCGAACAGGCCCTCCAGTAAACCCGTGCATTTTGTCATGTTTATCATACTCCAATTTGAGTATTATTTTTTGCAGTTTTTTTTAATGGCAGTGTTTGTCACTGTGTGCTTATTTTAAAAATGCTTAAAATTTCTCTTTAACCAAAAGAAACGTAGTGCATAGCTGAAATGGTTGTTAAAAAAAAACTGGAGAAAAAAATTAGCGTTTGCTTTGTCATGACCTCAAAAGGCCAATGACCTGGTGGTATACTTTCACTTTTACTGCATAGCGGAAATAGTTGCTTTGTCACGAGCTCAAAAGATCCATGACCTAGTATACTTTCACTTTTTACTGAATAGACTGACAGCCAGGAATAGAGGTCAAAACCAAAACCTTGAGATGTATGCCTTCCGGGAAAAGTCCATATTGGCGAAAAAATTAGCGATATTGCTATATTCAGAAAAAACGGGGCCAATTTTGAATATGACAATAGCACAAATTTTTTCCTAAATAGCATTTTTTTTTTGGGGGGGGGGGGAGAAGTATGACAAAACGTTTATGAAGGACACAAAATTCTACACAATCAGGTCAGAAAAAGTTTGATAAAATGTGGATTTACTTATAAAAAACTCAATTTATACGGGACAGATAACTCAATGCCTTATGGTTGAGTTCTCTCTCCTGGGATCGTGCAGTGCGCCCTGCAACTATCGGCGAAGAACCGACAAAGAAGGCTAACCAGAAAACCCAATTTTGCATATAACTAAAAATTTATGGATTTTTTTTTGAATTAATGTTCCAAAATTATGCTATTCACTCGCGTTACCTAACCTACTCTAACTAATTTAAACTAACTAACAATAACAACAAAACCACACGAAATCCACCAACAGTCTCGTCGACATAAGTGGCCTTGAACGAAAGCCCGAGGCGTGCCAGGAAACACTAACCGATATTTATGTAGGCCTAGAGAGATGGGCCAGTACGAGTTTGTTCCTACAAAGGTAGGTATTTTGTTTATTTTTACAAAACAACAAGCCTATGTATATATTAACTGAACTTAAAGTGACATTACAAATAAATTTGTGAGTATGTGACAACAAACAACATACATATGCACATAATTTTGAATAATTTGTTGAATAATTTTTCTTTAATGTATAGGCCTACACGCACATTTCACAATTATTCAGATCAGTTTGACGGTTTTTTTGTTTGTATGTTTCGTAACCAACAGATTTCATTTAGCTACAAAAACACAGTAACAGCCACGTAACTTACTTTCCAATTTTTGTGGTTATTTAGTGTGAAATTAAACTTCTAGATGATTGATATTGACTAAAAAATTGCCAGATGCATGACCAAGTCGGGTTTTTTTTTATCCATTTGGCAATTTTTCATCGCAACCGCCAGTAATACTGTTTTAAAAGACAAAATACTTTAACACAGAAGGAAATTCAGCCATCTTTTGCAGACCAATGACCCTAAGCTTTCCCACCTAGTCTAGTTCACAGAAATGCAACAACGAGGCATCTAGGTCAAAATGAAACCTTGAATATTTCTTCAACCTTCGATAGGAAGACTTTCACTTCTACTAACGTAAACAAAACTCTGGCCTACATACAGAGTTAAACAAATTCGTACTTAAAGCTTTTGTTTAAAAAGTCGGAATTTCATCAATAATAGGATATTTATCACGCTGTAGATTTTTTAAACTATTACGTGCTGTGTGATTACTAAATTGCTGAAATGAAAAACTTTATCCTAAAAACTGATTTTAAGCCTTGTAATAATTCTAAAAACTTTAAAGAGTTTTCTATGTAAAAATAAATGTCTACCTGCTCTGCTGACTCGATGCTTCACCCGTCAAAATTAGTTTGGCAATTACTTGATAAGTGTGACAAACCCGACTTTTAAAGGGATTATTTAGGTCAGTAAAGTTCTAGCCCCGGGACCTGTTTGGAAAATGAGACCGGAAAATAAACTCTGAGGTGTATGGGAACTTCCTAGCGGCCATTTTGGATTGTGCAATTTAAACTAGATTTCCTTGGCAATGAGGTCAGCAAAATGGGTATTTAAACTGAGGTTTTCTGTGTTTCAAATCAGTACTTCCCTGGATTTCCAGGAGAATGCTTGGTCTCCCTAGCTCGGATATATTAGATATTGTTTACCCAACTTGGTGAGCAATCTAGAGGTCTTGAAAGGTAAGTAAGTACTTTCACAGAATTAGAGTTGTTATTAACAGTAAGTATCTATTTACAAGTTATTATTATTTTTTCTTGTAATTTTAGTATTTTCAAAAGTAATAATAATACTTAGTGGTTGTGATTAGATATAATGTAGGATCATGTTTAAACATAATATTGCTTCATTGATGCTGATTATTAGAGTCTAAACCATGCACAATGGCTGTTTGCTGTGACGTCACGATGAGTTAGCCAATGACGAACGAGAACAACGGCTGTTTGGCCGTCTGTTTGGACTAGCCCAGTCACGTGATATGCACGTCACAGCAAACAGCCATGGCGCCTGGTATAGTTGAACATTTTCTAAGTTGGTTGGTTGGTCTAAGAGAACAGAAGCATGGGGTGAGAGGGAATTCAGACCACCTAATGATGGGAATACAGAGGGGGCGGAGGTAACAGGGTGAGAGGGGGGAGAAGGATTCAGACCACCTAATGATGGGAATGCAGAGGGGGCGGAGATAACAGAGGTGGGAGGAGGATTCAGACCACCTAATGATGGGAATTCAGAGGGGGCGAAGATAACAGAGGGTGAGAGGGGGGAGGAGGATTCAGACAACCTAATGTTGGGAATGCAGAGGGGGCAGAGATAACAGAGGGTGAGAGGGGGAGGAGGATTCAGACCACCTAATGATGGGAATGCAGAGGGGGCGGAGGTAACAGAGGGTGAGAGGGGGAGGGGATTCAGACCACCTAATGATGGGAATGCAGAGGGGGCAGAGATAACAGAGGGTAATCAGGGGAAGGGTGGGTTATTGTAGCTTTAGTATTTTCAAAGTTACTAATGTCCAAGATGGATAGCATAAGAAAATGGATTATCAGTACAAAAAGCCAAAATTATGAGTGTGTAGCAATTTAAACATAAAACAAGATTCAAAATAGCATAGCCAAAACTGTTGGAAATAGAAAGTGCATCATTACTAAGGTTAGATTGCCAAGGGGCACAAAGTTGAAAATAGTTTTGTTTAGTTTCAAAACAATAACTGAGCAACTCTTTGCATAGTTTTCTTTGTATTTACGAATTCAGCAATATTAAAAAAAACAATAGTCTTTGTCTTTCTTACAAGACCACAGTATCGGGAGAAAGAGAACATCAAAAATTAAATTCTTGGACACAGCATCATTCATTTCTATTGGGTGTCAAGGTAGGAGCAAATGCCCTTGTTTGTCTGTCTGGCTTGCTTGAATGACCCATCACACCAGAATGTTGGCTTTAGTCTAGGGCGTCTTGAGACTTTCACCTGAGAATTTACGCAAGTATCTCATCTTTAGATTGTGTCTAGAGAAGGACATTGTGAAATATTGCAGTTTTCGTATTTTCCAGAGAATTGAAAAAAGAGTTGTAAAGTGATTTCCGTTATTTTAATTTTAGTGTTAGCTTTTTTGGAGGGAAGGGGGAAATTGGTGTTATCAGAGCTACAGTGCTTGCAAGCGGAGATTGTTCAGATACTGGAAATAGTAGAAAAAATATTTTTTTACTGGAACATACTTAAAAATTATTTTTTATTCAGAAATATTAACCCAACCCTAAGTTATTATAAGCCACTAATTTTTCACGAGGAGTTATGATTTGCCTTTGATACATTTCTGATAAAAAATTTCGACTATCTCGTTTCTATGCCCATGATGGCCAGCCAGAGTGGACTTATACAAAAGCCTGAGTCTCATATTCAAGTGGTTAGGATTTTCGTAATATTTATAATCGACTCTGCTACCAACTTTTTTAATCATGCCAGTCCTTGTTTTTTGAGGTCCGCCCAAATAGAAGCGATAACAGACCTGTACTTAGCGCTCTGAATAGATTTTGGTTTATGAGTACTAGGGTCGTTGTTGTGATGTACAGCATTAGTATTTTTTAACATGGCCACGTAAGCTGCTTTAACTTCCAGTGAGATGGAAGTTTGTTTTAAGTCTTTGAAAACTATTAAGTTCCAAAGCCCGCGCCTTCCTATGTGCTGTTGGTTTTCGACCACAACGTCATTCTCAAAGTTTTTAACCGTTTTATTACCGAAGGTCAGCTCATCTTTTTTTTTATCATACTGTAAACCGAATACTGGGTCAGTATCTTTGGGATTTTCGAAATATTTTACCAAGAAATATTTAGCAGTTTCTCAGTTTAGCAGTGAAATAGTTATTACACGACCCCCAAATACTTAATTTCCTTGGTCTACGTCAATTATGGGGGAAACTACAATATAGGGTTTCAATTTTTATGTTACCCCTACAACAACAGCAAAGTAGTCACATTAAAATACCATTCAAAACGCCCTGGACCTTGTTAATACCTACTTTTTAAGCTATAAAACTTGAAAATCGGTTCATTGGATTGATCACCAAATGAATACAAACAGTCCCAACAAGAACAAAAACCACCACCACAATTAAAAACAACATATGGCCATGCTGTGGACACCAAACGTTTCTATTGTTGTTGTTAAAATTTTTAATGCTATGAAAGAGTTATGACATGACCCCAAACACCAAATTTGTCAATCTGTGTCAATTCTGAGGGAAACTATAAGCTTCAAAGTTTGACGTTTCATAGAAGTTCATACTGAGGTTAAAGGGCCGCTTTGTACGTGGTTGAGTTGAAACTTGCCATCATACAGTACCACATACAAAGGCATACAGTATCGAACTGAAAACAATGAGGAAATCTGGAGTATACATTTTATACGAGAATAAAACCAAGCGAGGAAAACAAGTCTATTCATTGAATTAACGTGAGTCACTATTGAACCCAGGGAAACGATTAAATCATAATTATGTGACACGAATTAGAGGAACAATGCGTAAGTATCTAGATACGCGGCATGTCGTTGACGAATCTAAAGGTATCTCTTACAATGATTTAATGATGCACATTTAGACACTACAAAAATAAGTTCTCATAAACACGTAAAATTGCATGACAGTCGATGAAGTTCAGATGTCTTTACTTAACACCTGAACTTCATCAACTGTCATGCGATTAGACGTGTTTCTGAGAAATTATTTGAATTTCTGTACTTACATTTGAATTTCTTAAATGTGAGGCCTTGAAAGTACAAATTGGTCCCATAGGAAACCATTCCTCAAAGACTTTCGTAAATAAGACTTTGGCTCTGCAAAACTCGATTAACATATTTCACAACCAACTCAGCGACTACCAAATAGTCAATGTTGACCAACAGCTACTAAACTTGCCAGAATTACTTCTGATCACAGTACCCAGTCAATGTTTATGTCACCTTTGTAACTTGTATTACATCTTGTAGCTCAGTGCGATCAGACCTCTCGTTCCATTTCCGGTACCTCAATGTGAATGAAGTACAGGATGGGGCACTGCCTTGGACGCTACCCCTTCCCTGCTAATTTCAACTGGAAAATTGTCATTCGCCTAAGCAATTAATTTGCTATAGTGCAGCAATCAATCAAGAAAAATCATTATAACAATACTCAAGGTCGACAACCTGTTGATCAGGCACGTTTCATAATGACGATACTATTGATCAGCAAGAAAATTTGTCCCCAAATATTGTCAGTGCATGGATGCCTACTTATGGAAATTTTAGTCAAACAAAGAATGTTCAGAAGGCATCAATGAACCAATTAAAACAGTTTGTGCAGCAACTATGCGTTAAAAGGCAATGCAAACATGAAATGACAAATGAATGATGTGGATGAAAGCAGTAATCACGACTTTAGGACTTTATTTCAAAAGAAATTCTCTGAAAAACCGCTCTCGTCAATCATTTACAGGTTATATGAAGACCTCACAATCCTATCACACCAGTTCATTTAAGTGATAAACACACGATGCTTTCCCCTAATATTCGCCAAGGTTGTTGTCAATTAGTTTATATTCGCTAAGGTTATTATCAAAATAGTTTATATGCGAACGAGGGTTATTAAAATAGTTTGTTTCTACTAAGGGTGTTCCTAAAATTGTTCATATGTGCTAAGAGACATAAAGGTGTTACCAAAATAGTTTAAATTCACTAAGGGTGTAATTACAATTGACTAGCAGAGTTGCTCGCTTCGCTCGCTCATTCCGCATCATTTTGCTACGGTCGAGAAGCTTTCATACTGCAACTCTTGTGCTGATGACAGACGTCTAAAACGTTCAAGCAAATGGTAAGAGTGTAGTTCGCGTTTTTCGTAAGGCTTCACTGCATAAACAAATGATAACCATAAATCATTCCAACAGTCGGGCCATTCGCGACTTACGTGCGCATCGATACATGCTTCCAGTAATGTCTTTGATTCCAAGAGTATCACAAAATCATGTGCTGATTATTTCGACGCAAACTATAATTGTAATTATTGCTCACAGTTCGTTCATCACATTCCTAAGCACGCCTGCATTTCACCTAGACCTACTTCATTCAAGACACACAATTTGTTTGTTTGCACATTTGTACGTCTTCTCCTCCAGAAGTAATCCCCTATGAAGGTGAGAGATAAAAGATTGAGAGAAAGCAAAATGAGACACACATTGAAAAGGGTTACTTTACATGGAAATCGCTCGCTCTGCTCTCTCAATCCAAATCCACACACCAACATGCTTCGAAAACACGAATGTTTGGCTCCCTTATAAAACCAGGTTTCCGTACATCAAGTCAGTTGATACAAAACCAATTTTAATATCTGTATGTGTTACGCTGCAAAATACGACGTCGTTTAGATTATTTGTTGCATGCATCCTTCTCCAGATCATCTCAGTGCGTAACTAGTAGCTTCAAGACGATCCATGCTTCATGTAATTTCTTTGTACTAATTAATTTTGATTATTTCGATGTGCTGATTATTTCGATGCAAACAAATTGCGAATGTTGTTCACAGTTCGTTCATCATGTTCCTCAGCATATCTACATTTCACCTACATCATTCCAATTACACGATTTGTTTGTTTGCACGTTTGTACGTCTTCTCTTCCAGAAGTAATCCCCTACGAAAGTGAGAGATGAAAGATTGATAGAGCAAAGCGGAACACACGTTGAAAATATTTAATTTACGTGGAAATCGCTCGCTTTGCTCGTTCGATCCACGCACCTGCGTCCTTCAGAAACACGAATGTTTAACACCGTTTTAAAACCAAATCTATTTGTTCGATTTTCCCATGCGTCACGTCAGTTAATACAAAACCAATTTTAAGATGCATATGTGGTATGTTGCTAACTACAACGTCCTTTTAGGCTATTTTTTCGGCTCATTCGGCTGCGTCTTGCTGCGCTCCAGATCATCTCTCTTTGCTCGAGGTTTTCATGAACAAACTATGACCTCATGAACAAACATGAAGAGGGTTTAAAAAAAACACTTTGACGTTATTTTTTCAAGGTTTTTCGCATATTTGAGGGTGATAATATCAAGTTACAACAAAGAAAATAGGTCAAACCTGAGCGCAATTTAATTATCTTTCGTTTGGTCATACTCCCATCTTTGTAGGTGCATTGGTTCCAGAGGAGTAGACGTACATCATACGCACACACGCACATCGTACGTCCTTAATGATGTAGATTATGTTGTCTAAGTGTCTCGTCAAAATAGTTTATATAATGACTAAGGGTGGTTACAAAAAGTTTATGGACCAGAACAGCTGTTAATCAAATTAGTTTATGTACAGTACAGGTTTCGTAGTTAGTTGTAATTCAGTAAACAAGGGAAATCTTAGTAATAATGTCAACCGTTCAACGGTTAAGATTAGCTCAAGACGGAACAAGACTACCCATTCTTTTGTGGCAGTATATGACATCCCTCAAACTAATAGCTATCGTTTTTTATTAATAAAAACATTCTTGGCATACGTTTTTATGATAGTTCTTCTTGAGAGTGTGCGGGAATAAAAATAACATATTTATTACATAACGAAGGTTTTAAATAAATTATAGGATTTTATCCATCAATACTAGTACGAATCAGTGCTAGATATCGTGAGGAACAATTTTGGTCGGTAATTCCAATAGGATATTCTTAGGATATCTTCCATGTCACAATCAACATGAGCAAATGGCATCTCATGGCCCTTCTCTTTCCGAAACTGCTGAGGTAGGCTCTAACCCGGGACCTGTGGTACATGAGATAGTCATGCTAACCATTAAGCCACCTCGCCAAACTCACAAGCAATTTTTGTTATGTTGGAGCTATGCTCTAATTTTTCTACATTTTTTATTGTTTTTTTTAAAGCTAATCCCTACTGCAGTGAGCGACGTCATGATGAAACAGTCGAATTGTTTGACCTTAATTCAAGGTAAGTTAGATTTATTACAATGAATCAACATTTCTCTTATCTATCTGACAGCATAGTTTTCCAGAGCTCAAACTGATGATTGTAACAAAAATTAACAATGACTTCAAAATAATGACTTCCGAATTGGATTACAATTTAAAACAATTTTGATGCTGCTCATATATCAATGTTTCCTTGAAACCTGGTTGCACAGAAGGTTGCATTGCTGGGTGGCTAAAGGTTTTGTCATTGTAGATTTTGTCAACAAGTAAAAGGAAAGAATCTGTGTCTCCACTTAAAAGCATACAGTTTTAAACCAAATACTAGTACAGGGGTAAAACGGAAGTGACTTTATGGGGCATGTTATCTGACCGAAAGTGACATCATGACCCAGGACGGCGGCACCCATAAGATGACCCAAGGTGATTGAGCCCTAAAAAAGAAATCGATTTCAGTTTCAGGTCGTCTGTTACATGTGCTGCAACTTGTGTATGCACCACCAAACGTGTCTAAACACGTCAAAACACTGTGTCAAAGGTCAAGTTCCTGCCAAAGTAACAGAGACACATGTAAGGCCATCAGATCGGTTAATAATGCTCTTTTACCAATAGAACACTTTTTTGTTCATTTATACCAAAAAAGAAGCTAATACAATCCATTATGCCTTTGGCCTGTTGTAACGCTCCTTCCACCTTTCCGCCCTCGGAAAAAGACAGCTAGTGCAACACCCATTACTGTCCTTATGACTAATGGATATTTAATGAGAGTAAATTGAACCTCTGCCAGACGAAGTGAACGGCCTCGAATGGGATCCAACTTGTAATGGGAACAATTAACTCTTGAGTAATTGTGTCAGACATACAACTTCCTTCTCATGTTTATTCATTGACGAACCCAACATTATTTTCAGGATATTCATGGGCAGCTGTACTTAAAAAGAAGAAATATTTATAAAAGTCACTAACGACAGATTTATAGGGGTGGCCTCAGCAAATAATATCCATAAGGGATGCTACGTACGGCATCATTTAATACCACATGATACCTTTCGTCATACCAGGCAAGCACAACCTTCCTTTGCAACACAGTAAACAACTCGTGCTTAAATTGACAGCTAGTCGTAGGGATAGGTATTTTGTTCTTGTAAACGAGTGCACTAGTCTTCATATGTCACAATAACGTTTAAGACATTTCTCTGAATGCCTTTGCCCACTTTCTTACCAGTTCCACAACGCTCGAAAGAATAAATTGTTGACCGTAGATCAATAAATTCTGAAGTAGGTGCACCATTTGTCTCGTGTTATAAGGTGCCTAAGTCTTTCTTGTGTTCGCTGTACAAATGGTTCCTAGGGTAATGGCTAGTGTCGAACAAATGCAATGTCGTTGTCATGTCTGTGTAAATGTCTGGAGTTTCAACCTCTTACTGAAGGCTATCTGTGACAAACAATAGAAGTTCACACTTATCCCCATATTGATCCTTCATAAGATTATGGCTGAAATTGAACATAACCTGTGTTGATTGTCCCAATATGCAAAACCCAATATGCACGGGTCTACCAAGTGTTACCACAAGTTTATGCATCTTAAAGAGAACCAAGTCAGGACACAGTACTTCGAAATACTCCAAGGAGGGGAAATTTATCAACCTTAATGTTTCGGCCTTGTCAGCAGTTAGTTTATTCTGTACTCGCTTCCTGTTATTTGTTATGGCCTTCCCATAATTACTGATGCAAATCAGCTGTACATGTTCCGCTCTCATTCCGTTGTAGCATCCATTCTCTTGTTACTGTCGTAATCCAAAAAAGATTTGATCCCCTTGGAAATTCTAGTTAAAAACTAATCCACGCTTTAGGTAATAAGTCAGAGATCTGTGATTGCAGACGTAATCCTTGCGTGGGCCTAATGAAGGACAAATTTGCGAGACGTGGCCACAACATGTCACATGTTACCTTGATGTTTACAGAAGCTAAGGGGTAATCGGAAGGTAAATCGTGTAATGAGTCTGGACACTTAAGTCAACCTGTAACAGGTAGCCAGTTGTGTTATTTTCGGATAAAATCAGTACATCTGATGGTGACCTCTCCTCAACTCTAACAATGGCCATATAAGTTAGTTGCAGTGTCGCAAATGATGTTACAGGTTAAGTTTGATCAAAGCCTTCAAAAAAAGGATTATTCGCTTGGGCATACTGCTTGCAAATAACAAAACCTCGCCCCATATTCATTTACTGAATCAGTTGTGCATGTCAATGCTGATGAGCAACTCTAGCCTAGCTCCAGTTGTGCTCAGAGCAGCCGCCTAACTTAATCCAGGTTATGAATAAAAATGGCACGGGCCAAATAGGTACTGATTCACACAAATGGTCTTAAAATTCATGAAGCAATCAGCTAGCAATGCAGTGTCTACTGAAACAAATAGGTCGTGACAGGAACCTTGTGTAGTGCAATTAGTAGATTCCCAAACAGTGCAAACGTACGAATAAGCCACGTCTGTAATGTGACTGTTGGTTAAAAGTGAATAAAAAGCATCTTTTGAGAAAGATGCGCTTTTCAAAATTACTAAAATCGGTCATATAAACGTCCATATAAATGCCATTCCTCTTCAATAACTGGAGAGTGTTGGGGAAAATATGTTTTAAAATAGGAAACACGTTTATAGTGTCTACCAAAGTGCTCAGAGATGACGACAAAATATATACACATCTATGAACTTAAATCGAAGAACTTTAACAGCCATGAAGCTCTCAGCATTTTGTGGCATGGTAAAAATGTTTGTATTACTGAAATACTTCAAACCCCTAACTATTAAATGCGAATCATCATTTTTCAAGTTAAACACTAAAATTGAATACTTGTCTTTAAACTGATAACTAGGATTGTATTTGTTGTGGCGGCCTCCCCTGTAAAGCCCCATAAGATGACAATGGTTTTGCCTCTTTACTGTTTAAGGGATTGTCTACGAATGGTGTGTCAGCAATATAACAAATTGTGTGAAGGCAAACCAATATAACAAAACAATGCATTGCCTGAAAGCTTCTGAAATCATCATCAGTGAATAACATTTACACAAGCTCGAACATAAACGGACACCCGGCCTACCTTATAACATTCCGCCTGCCTTGGAACAGCCACGCTCTGATCGCCATCCATGCATATAGCATCGCAAAGGTCAACTAAGATAGTAGCTGCGTTCATCGCAGCGAAGAATGCAGCTACTGTCACAATTGGCGTTGTACATAATAGACGAACCAGTATAAATGCATTAATCGTGTCGTCATAAACCGGAATGATTCTCGTATTTTAATATCACAATTTATAATTTTCTAGGCTAGTGTCTTATAATTTTGCTTCGGCAATCTATTAGAATAATTAATTTTAATTTTTACCGCAAAAGACTAATTATTTCATGGTAATTATTAGAAAATTAGTACATGCACACACAGTGATGAAACGTCATGGTTATTGTACGCGCGCAAAGGATCGCATACGTGTAGGATACAGTATATAAAATTCTCCAATTTTCAACAGAAAATCTCCTAGACACCACATTTACAACGGATTTTTACCACGGGATTGACTAACGGTAAGGAAATAGACTTTTGGGGCCATACTTGATGTGGAGGATCGAGAAAAACGGTGCTTGGAGGAATTGCCTTTTAATGTACTTCATTCTTGTTCTCTATCAACTTGAAAAACTCATCCATACAATCCAGTATACTCGTATTGAATGAACTTCACTGCTCGTACGAAGACTACGAAGGCAAACTGAAAAATTACGTGAGATGGCGTTTTAAAAATAGAAGAACATCTGGGGTTGGGCTTAAACGGTATTACGGATTCAGATTGTGACGTAGGGATGATGTCACTGTCTATCTTAGCGTGTAAATTCTGTGAATGCTTTCAGGCATAACTGTATGTTGTACATTGTAGGAATTGCAAACAGTCTGTTGTGTGTTCAAAGAATTAAAATTACAAAACGGTGAAATGCAATAAGGACAAACATATCTTGTATTGTTGGTCTGTGCCAAACTAATAAATTCCTTGATATAACAGTAATGCTGCCCTCGGAGCAAGATTAGCTTCACCTCAGCACAGTTCACTCACTGGCTAAGATAAAGACGGAAATCATTTTGATCCTCGAATCCATACAGGAAGATGGCAACGTTGTTTTGTGTTGCAAATCTGACTATTTCGTGCATCATAGTAGGAAAACAGATTACAGTTAAATTAAGGGCAGTTTAATATAATTCCCTTTTTATCTCTTATGAAGGAAGGAGCTCTGGGTGCCACCACTGTTACTTTCAATTAAGGAAGCAAGCATTTAACCTTGATTGTTGTTGACAATCTATGACCTGTAACAATGCTAGTTTACCTACTTCTCACCCGTTTTGAAGCTCTCAAAGGGTTTCAAAGGGTTTAACGAGCGTTAACCACTCCTGGTCAACTCTCAGTCCTCTTATAACAATACAGCACGACGGGATCGCAACGATGAACGAGGCCGAGGAGTGCTGGGATCCGCGGCGGAGGGCTGGGATCCTGGATCCCAGCACTCCACGTGGATCCCAGCCCCCGTTTGCGTTAAAAGAAAAGTGGAATAATACAAACAAATGTAATAAATTTACAGAAACAATAAAAAAAAAACATAACAGATACAAAAATAAAAACGTTCAGCAATTCACAACATTGCCACTGCTGCTTTCCAAACGTTGATTTCATTAAATGACAAAAAGGAACCGAATATAATTAATTACATGGAACAATTTTTGAAAACAACGCCACCTCAAACGTCAAAAAAATTGTTGAAATTCATGTTAATTACAGCACTGCAACTGCTTTCAAAATTAAACGTCGCTTTTTTTCCGTTGCGTGTAGTATTGCGTCTTAACGAATATTCTGCACAAACTTTCTTCTGGCTAAACGCAACAATGTATTCCACTCGCACTCACTTGCGCTCAACAATGTATAAGTCGAACTGATAGCTTCAAAACGGGAGAGAAGAAGGATGTCGCCCGCTTTCCTCATGCTGGAATCCAACAATGGTTCGGGCGCTGCGCGCACTCGGAAAGCCGGCGGTATCCTATACCTCCAGTCTTTGGCCGAAGCATTTATAACAACTCATCTGGTTGTATACACATTGTTGATCATCATTGTAACCACTTTGCTAGTCGTCCTATATCTTGAGAACCGGTATTGTTATATATACCAACTTACTGCTTTATAGCAGTGCCTAATATTGTTGACCCTTTGTACAGTAACATCCCCACCTTGTTATTGCGTCCTCTCTCCTTTTACCTTTTCTCCCTTTTTTCGTCCTATGCCGTTCTTTCTATGGAGAATTTGACATGACTTTTATTGACTTCTAGCGGGCCTAACCGCTATTGAAGTAGCCAACTAGAACTCTGAATGAAGATGAACTCCATTGAATATGCCATTGAAGATGAACTCTGAATGAGTCATTAAGCCTTCAACACTTCGACAGTCGATATACGGAGGAATGTAGCTATTCACGGCGTACAGTTATACTGAGTACAGCATTGTCCAATGAGGAAACCAGCGAAGATTGCCGTATACGAAGTTACTGAATCCGTATTTGGGTTTACGAAACGAAAAGGTACAATGGGAGAGCGACACAAGGTGACGTGCAATTTGTCCCAGATGAGGAAACAAACAGTTCTGGACCAAATCACTTCTTACCGGTCTACGATTCACGTCCCCTAACCTATTATCAACGTGCACATTGGTACCTTGGCACCTTGCCCCTGGGTCCCGGGATCGTCACGCGCTGCTCCAATACGCACGACCGCACACGCAGAGTTAATCCGGGGATTTCCTCAACACCTAATGTCTGGGAAGAAAACTAAGACAACCAAACCCTGCAGTACAGCTGCATGTGCGCCTGTCACTCGAATACGTCTTCCACGTCTGATAGTAAGCAGAGCGAAAAAGAAAAACGAAAGCATAAATTAAAGACAACGAAAACAAAATATGAAGGAAAGCAAACAAAGAAACAAGAGGAGGAAACAATGTGAATAAAAATATGGCCCAGTTTTATTTATTTTTTTTTATATTCTTTTCATATCGGTGTGAACATGCTTTTACTTTTTTATTCTTTTTTTACTTTTTCTCTTCACCAAAGGCTAGATTACTCTTTGGATATACATATGTAAAACACGTCGGTAAAAGAATGTAACCAACACCGAGTTCAATAACATAGTTGTTATCTATTAGAGATTAAGTTTTGTATGCTACGTTGGTATGTGGATAACGAAATCAGCTTCACCTAAAATAACAATGCTGATATGCATAAATAAATAAGTACTCATTTTCGTACAATTAAGGGTGATTTTAAGTTATTTTTACTTCAGTGTTTCACGTTAAAATATTTTTGTTGCCAGAAACAAGTCTTACAATGCAAAACGGAGCTGTTGCTACCATAAGAATTAATAACAACATCGTCTGGCCTTCATCATCTGGCCATCATACTATGGATGATGGGTGCTGGTTTTACGTAAGACTTTTCATTATTAATGGAAGTATAGTTGTTGGAAAGTATTTTTCACGTTCTGAAGGGAATCCCAAACCTATTCGGTTTAGCACATATGCTTCACTAGATGGCGATAAACTACATTACAAACGTGTAGAGATTTCACCATCTTTATTAAACATGAAAAATGTCAACCAGAAAATGTGATATATGCTCCATATTATTACTTATCCTTCCTTTTGTGCTCATGAAAACCATTTATTTAATAACGTTGTTGTATATAAGCACCCGCTGGTAACACTGTGCATGGAGAGTACACATCACTGTGCACCAGCACGGCTTCCATACGAACTGTATATCGACAGTACATAATGCGCATAACAATAGTAACACATTGTTCCTATAATGTGAACTCCAACTACAAAAACTGTTTATTGCCAGTACACAACTCACGTCGAGGCTTAAGGTAGTACACAGTCATTTATCTCTTACTGCACAGAGGTCTCACAGTGTAATAGTCAGCCAAAATTAAGGAAAATGAGTGGTGTTATGAGCGAATAACGCATACATAGTTCACGGGGAGTAGACCATTACTCATAACGTATTCAGTAGAATCAGGCAGATATTCGTCTGAAAAGGGTTCTCAGCACAACACATAAACCCCAACTTGACCGAAAATATCATATTTGCGAATCTGTTACATACGTAAACTTATTTATTTATAGAATGAATTAGTATAAATCACTTGGCTGAGTTTATGAAGGTTCAGTTAGCTTACTATCAGTTTAAAGTTTGCCTCGGTCCTATAAACTGGGTTCACAAGTTGCGGCGAGATGCTGTTGTCGCCCATTCCCTTTTCATTGCTCTGATTCCGCGTGCAGTGAAATGCGATCGACTTTTGAGGTAAGATACTACACACACTTTCGTCGATTCTCTGTCGTGGATTCTAGGAAATGGATACACCGTCATTAGCACGCAAAAATTTTCAGCAATTGTAATAACAAACGAGATCACAACTCGCATGCGCGTTCCATCTTGAAACCAAAAACAAAAGCTGGGATTAGGGTAGAAGGTGTAATTCAAAAATGTTCCCCTAGATGTTGCAACAGAACGATGACACCGATAAAAAAAATCACATTGGAGAACGGTATTCCGAGCAGCGAAGCAAGTTACATTTTGTTAGTGCCTGATGGTGTCATATATCATCGAATTGTCTAACTACATAAAATACAGGGTCTTTCATGCAGCCCGTCTCTTCGAAGAAAAGTGTCGTAAATATTACTGCTTTACACAAACAATATTAAATAAATATTCACACATCGAATTGTCTAACTACATAAAATACAGCGTCTTTTATACAGTGCGTCTTTTCGTTCAGAAGTTTCGTTAATAATTACACAAACGATAAAAAATAAGTAATTTTCACACATATGACAGGAAAGACAGTTTAAGCTACGGTGTTCGAAGTTTTGTGTAAACGAACTTTTAGTCCTTAGTTATTTTATAACTGAGGCTGGTGTAACAGCAAACCCTTTCAAAGTTTTGATATTACAAGTTTGGTCCCTTTCTTAACCATGAAAGTTCTGTTTTCACTTTTTTGCTGTTCCTATTTTGTCCAGAGGCTGGTCTAAAAAAAGAGAGTAAATTCTTTGCATATTTTTATTGCAGTTTAATGCCACCTAGCCATTCAGTTGTCCAACACATAAGGGGGTAGGGAATTCTCCTAAAGTGCATGCCGTAAAACAAATAAGCATGCGGTTTGCAATATTGTGTATCAATAAAAATCTGCATCATTAAAAACGTACGCGCGCCCGTGTACCTCTGCTCCTCCAGAAGATAAGACACATACAATGACGAGAGTAGCGCTAAATGAAAGATAATTAAATTCAGCTTCGGGTATGTTTATATTTATCACTGTAACTTGATTTTTTGATCCACAAATATGCGAAAAACCATAGAAGGATGTCACGCTTTGATCAGGCAAACAAATCAGAAAGACATCAACTAAACTACATGACCCGTGGATCAACGCTAATAGTAAGGGAAGCAAACTATATGGCCAGTTATGGTTTAATAATGAAGTTAGTATCGAATTTAGATGGCAATGCTTTAGTTTTCTTCTTTTGCTTAAAATTATACTTTTATAAAATGAACACAGAATGCGTCAACCGTTTGTTAGCAGTAATAAGTACTAGCAGGAGTGGCTTAAACGTAGGCCCATCTCATCGCAACATTTCTTAACTTCCTTAAACCTTTGTGAACTTGCTTTTTAAAATCGTTAAAACCCCTATGCTGGCACGAGCCGTTCTTAAATTGTTTAAACTGATTTTAAATTGGAAGAATCACCCTTGTTTAAACTTTTTCTCACGTATTTAATCTTTTGCTACTTGTAACACTCTAGTTTAAACTCGGTTAAATCTTTCTAAAGTTTTCGAAAGGTTTAAAAAGTCAAGTAATATTTACAATATCTATCTATATCGATATGGGTTCACACAATTTTGGGCAATTTAACAAAGTTTTCTATTAGTTTTAATTCGTTTAGATAAGTTTGCAACACAATTATCTCCATTTTGAGCGTTTTTGTAATCATAAACTATATGAAATAAATATAAAGAGTACTGTAGAAATGGGGAGTGTCGAACAGCATTAGGTTTCTGACCTAACATAAAGGTCATATAAAGAAAATACATTCAGAAATTTTTGAACTACACAAATGCATCGAATTTACATAGAATTTGAATAATAATGGTCAGATCGGTCAGATCATAAACCGATTGGTCTAGACAATGAATGATGTTTTGTTTTCAATATATTGGCTATGATTTAAAATATAGAGATAAATCCCTGTGTGTTAAAACACCAGTATAAAGTGAATTAGTTAGAAAATGTATGAGGAATACTCCTTATTGCCGTGGAACTTTATATACTCTTGAAGATACCAATGGTGATGAATGTCATAGAATTATCTTTGTTAGCTTGAAGAAATACGGACAATTTTAAACTACTTTGCCCTGTATTATTACTTAATCAAGTAATTATAATTCTTAGTTTTAAATGATGACCAATATCTATAATTTGAGGAAGTGGATTAAAAGGTGACAATTTTGAGCTTTTATTTTGATCAAAGAGAGTAAAAAGTAAAGTAGCCTATTATAATCTCTTAATGGCCAAAGGAAAAAAGCTTTAATTTGACAACCAAATGATGGGTTTTTTGGGTATTGTGCCTTGTTCTTACTTTGTGAACTTTCCTTAAGTTCTGACAAGTTCGGGCCTTTATTATGATGAAGCGTGGCCAAAAATAATTCACGGTCTTATCTGTGTACCAGAAGTTTTAATTTGATACCACACCATCGAGTTGTAATATTTTTTTTTATTTTGGATTAAAACATAACAATTTTCAAAACATTGACTTCTTTGGACATTTGTGGGGATAAAATGAGCTCAAAACTCAAATAATTTAATTTATTTATATTTTACGGATCAAGAACTTTGATATGATACCAAACATGATGAAATTTAGTGATGTTTGTTCCTATTTTTATGCAGCAAACATAATCCCTACTCAACCTTCCACCTACAGTACCATTACGAACTCGGGCCTGAATCAAGAGTTTCCGAAAGCCTAAGATTACTTTAACACACTTCCATAAGCTGGACGTTTCACACAAAAGAACTGCACGGGATGTCACTTGGCTCCCAATTATTAAGAGGATTTACTCATAATCTCTCTTTAGATGTAAAAAAAAACAGATGCAGGCATTTCAGCCAACGATAAAGAACTTAAATTGAAATTACAAAGTCAGCTAGATAGAAAAGAGACTGCTGCTCTGCGAGAGAACGTTACTTCCAGTGCATGTTATGACGGAAAAAAATGCATGACAGCCAATTAGCATGCAAGATAAGTTGTTTTTGTTTTTTGATGTTCAACCAAGCAAAAGCACAAGTCCAAACAAGTCTTGGCGCGTGTTCTCTATCTTTGTCTTTAAGACAGAGATCGAGGACAAAATAATCATCAATGCGAGAAAGTAACGGCTAAATGAGTAGCTTTAACTTCTTGTGCTGTTTCATAGTTATTAGAAAAGTTTCCATCATTCATTAAAATATTTTTTTTCTTTATTTTCGACAGTACAAATTTCACGAAGAAGATGAAAACTTAACGAATAATGCCATGTTATTTGAAAGTTTGGTAGCCTGTAATGAATATGTGGCAACAGTGTTGAAAATCCAAAAGGTATTATGTAGTGTTCCAACTTTATTTGTTGGTGTAGTGGGTTTCTTGTGCAAGCACCGATTGTTATGCTGCCAATATAATCAGGAATAGCTCACAGTAGCTTGTGTGTTAAAAGCCTGTATAATTCGCACACGTGCTCCATTAAAGAATAACATTAAGCTTAAAACATGAGAAATAATGAAAAAAAAAGACCCGTGACGTACAGAAATAACATTTAGTTAAAACACAAACGGGACTTCATACAAACAAGCTTCTTTTGCATCATAAAAGTTATTTCCCTACGCTGCTACGTGCCTCGCTTAGTAAAACTACGCCCTCAGACATTATCTTTAATAAAAAGATAACACGATTAAAAAATAGGGTCCTCTCCCCAGAAAATCTAACAAGGCAATTCTATTTTTCGCTCCTCAGTAAAAGGCTAACGAAGGGTGTGTCCCACCAAGGTATGTCTTAGGAATACGAAATAAAGAGATTTGTCAATCCAAAGTACCACTATCTTGAGCAGAAATGAATGAGCGGGATGACAGCTTAACACACAGAGTGATCAGTTAAGTTGTGATCCAGCTTAATGTAAATGAAGAGTTGTGAAACCTGGTTGATGTGATGAGGGAAGAAACCATCATTGATTGACCAGGAAACAAAATAACCTGGCCAGTAGATATGAAGGTCATTTCATCTTAAATATGCACCATACACCATCGGAATAAATTAGAACCTTGTAGGAAGGAAGGACAAAAACGGAAGAGCACGGCAGCACGTTGGGTGTTTGTGCCCAAATCTTTAAAGTCTGACCTCATTACACGAGCCGCAGCTAGCTTTTCTTTCCAGTTGCTGAACGGGTCTTCTTTCATGCGTTTAGCAGCTTCAGCCAATACATTATCTGCTTCGTGTCTTTGTTACCTAATTTTCTGTTTTGCTGTATGCAATATCATGTTGCACACAAGCCTTGGCAAGAATGTTTATACCACGATCTCCACGTACAAGATGTTTTTTAAGTTTAGTTAAAGGACCGTAGTACTGACATCCTAGCAAATGCATTTCAAAAGGGAGGACGTTGATGGTTTTTTTTTAATGATAAAGCACTTTTTACTACCACAATATTGTGACAAAGTATGACTGGCTTGTTTCACGTTAATTTAATAATCACATCGCGCACATTGAGTGTGTGCTCTCTACACTTTCAAGCAAATTTTTAAACTTTTCATGTTGATGCCTTATTTTTTTTAATTTCCATCAATAGTGCTATTGGACACGTAGTTACTGTTGAATTAAATACACGCTTCAAGTTCATTGACTACATTATGTATTTGAGGATTGGGGCATCTAGTGTTTGTAGTATCATTAAAAAGCTATAGCTTGTACCTAAATGCGTGAGTAGTAGCAAATTATCATTCAATAATAAGCAGTGACGTGGCTTGATTGTTTCTTAAAATGATTTTGTTGTTGTTGTATATTCTGTCACTTGCTACAAACAAGTGCTAGATTGACCAACACAACACTAAATTGCACTGGATGTATAACAATGATATGGTTAGTGAGAAACTAGCAGATTGCTTACCTGTTTGTTGTAGGGCATAGCAGTTTCTTTATAAAATTAGACAAACACAATTTAATGAGTTTTTGATAAATCGCCCTTGTGCATTCGAAGAAAACATGGTGGGCTTAAATTGGGATTAAACTTTGTACTGTATGGTTGGTTAAACAATAGCTTGTCAAGTTAAAGTGGTTACAATTTTTCCATTGTATTATTTCAACATTCCCTAAATTTGCTTTCTAAAACACTATACTAGTTTGTTTTCTCAGTAAAACGCAATTTCACCTTTAATTTTTAAAAAATAATGAAAATCTTACCGTTGTTTAATAGATGTGTGTTTCAGTCAAGTTTTGCAGATATAATAAAATCTACTAGTGACACTCGAGCAGGAAGTGATGTAACTGCTGACATCTGATATTAGTTGACTCAATGCCTACGATTTGTATAAACAGGAAAACAAGAGATTGCTTACAGAAAATTGACGCGTCATTTTTTCTTATATAACCGTGTAGCAAAGTGCAAAGATGGACAGGAAACCAAATGATATCACTGCTAATCACATTTTTAGGCTGCTTCCGAAGCCAGTTCCTAATCAAATGACAAACCTTGATCACCTTAACCAATTCCAAATATAATGGTATCAAACTTGATGCATTGTTACAAGCATTGTTGTCTAGTACTGAGATCGTAAAAACTGGGTGATAAAGCATGAAATAACTCGTCCCATAGCTCAAGTGAGAGCTTAAACCTTTAAATGTAGTTCTTTACGCATTTCATTCTTTTCATAACGTGTTTCAAACTTAAGTTTCGGGAAAACTGCATGGATTTCTACCAAAACAGCAAGTAAAATATTTCGAGCAGTCATTACATGAAGTAGATCTTTGCTATAAGGAAGATAACGCAACTCCGAAACTTCATTTTTTTTTTTTTGCTGACCAGAACATATGTTGCTATCTATCAGACAGTAAGTAAATCCCAAGAATTCCACCTGTTGCCACTTTTATTACACGATTAGCTCTACTCATAATTACATCTCGTTTTAAACTGAATACTGGATAAAGAAAAACATGATTTGTTATAGTTCTGATATAACTTAAAATTAAACAACCCTCCAAACTTTACTTGTCTTGATTATCATATCGCGCTTCTCTTGTTCATTTTGTTTTAGCAATGCTAATTAGTTTCAGTATCTGTAGTTCCGCTCAGTAACACAAGCTATGGGTATTCACCTGAGTGGTTGAGATGTTTCACTGGTGACATTCCATGATGTTCCATTGGATTCAATGATAGTGACACATTCTGGCAGAAGTTGCCTAAACCAGGCACTGATTTCACCCAGATACTTACTACTGGCAAGGAAAAAGGAAACTGCATACAGATTGTATCTGGGACAAACAATAGCGTCGTCTACCTTTCGAACACCTTTGCACGATGTTATACTTTTGCACGATTTTCATCACCTGTGGTGATTACGTTCGACACCGAAACACTCACAACGTTTTATAGGCGCCATGTGAAAAGGATTGCAGTGAACCTTTAAACTAACTGCGAAGATAGAACCCAACCTAGTTGGCTGAAGAAAGTGTAAAGCAAAAATAGTCCATGAGTCATGTATCATTAGTTTTAGTTTACAACGCGAGGAGAGTTCACGTGGCAAATGAATACATGTCTGTAGCATGTAAGCAGGCATTGACGATGGGGTGTTAAAGCCTATAGTGTATGATTTTCGTTGGGTTGATTCTGTCTACCGTGTTGTGACATGTAGCCTAAATGAGTTCTGTGCATTTGTTTAATGTCAGTCTCCCATTTCGCACGTTTGTCTGATAAGCATTTTCTTTTGGCAGTTTTTCTACAAAAAAAAGAAAACATTTGATTGCGTAAGCAAGTTGGATGCTGAAGCCCAGCGCATTAAATGCGTTAATGACGTCATGAATTCGCAGAATTTCTCCTGCAGGTATGTCCAGTAAAAAATACCATCTTGATTCAAAACCTCCAAATCAGGACATCACAGCGCAGTCATAAAATTTAGGTAAATTATAATATAAAAAATGTAAGACGCATGTTTTATAGGTGGCAAATTTGACGCTTGCCCATCTGAAGCCATGAAGCCAAACATGTTTGTAGGTGGCTCCAAATTTGACTCTTGGCTCCACAGGCCTGGAATTTTTTTTACGGGTTGCTTAAAGTTCATTCATACGCTTGTATTCTGGGGACATGATTTACCCACACAAAATTTCAAGTCGATATGAGGATTTTTACTATGTTATCACCAAATGAGGATGGTAGTAAAATTACACTCGTTGTACCACAGGAAATTTACCACACAGCCATGTTTCCCCCTCCCCCAGCTTTAGTGAGGAGTGCCTCACCCCCCTACATGTAGTTACGACTAGTCCCACACCATCTTCTTGTAGTCAATGAGTGGGTACTTGTCTTGACTGATGTGTTGACGTGGTGCGTTGTTGTTTAGATGGTGTGTTTTGATGCTTTTTTATATTGACATAGCAATACTTTCTCCTCACTAAAATGCCAGTGAAGAGTTGGTCATCAGTGAAGCCCCCAAGGTACACACCTGGGCAACGCTGACACAACACAATGGTATCCAGCACAGTTTTATCGTTAATTCCATCACCTTGCCTTTACTGTGAGGTATGCCAACATCGTATTGCCATTTCAGATCCTGGTTTATTTTGATATTACTACTGGTGTTTCCCTAGTAGTAAATCAGCAAATGATTTTTCTCATTAGGCTATACCTGACGTCGAAGAAACTCAACAATTTTTGTTCGACGCTTTATTTAAAAAAAAAGCAAAAAACAAATGCACTGGTTCGTTAATTATTATGTATCCTACTAGCCCACACAAAATGTTAAGAGCATGGCTGACACCTTAAGTTTTCATCTGCCCTAATCGATGAATGGCAATACAAATGTAAAGTTCATTCTACTATCGTAATCTGCTCCAGTACAAGCTTGAGACGGAAACCTACACTTACTTTACTTGTTGTCATTTTGTATTGGTGTTAGCAAAATCAAATCAATTTTCGTAGCACGAATTCAAAATGAAAACTTCGGAATTAGTTTTACGCCTAAATTTTGTAACTCTGAGGGAACAGAATACGAGAGTACATATCCTGCTGGCCACCATGGTACCGACCCGACCTTGATACCTAAGGAATAAAGAAAAGAGTCATTGAGCAAGACTTAGAGGAGTTCACTGATGGGGAGTGGAACTGAAGAACCCTTCATGACGAAACGTTATGTGACGAAACTTTTTTAAAATTAATTTTGACGAGCCTTATGTCAGCCGAAGCAATTAATGCTTGTATGGCTGAACCGGCTCAGTTTTGAACATTACCAGATTTCTTTTAGAGAAGAAGAAATCTGGTAAAGGGAGGTGCCAGCCCGGGGATAGCTCATGTTTAAACGGGAGTGAAATCCTTGCAAACGAATATCGTGGCTCCTGGTTTGACCACAGTAGGAGAGAAAAAAGAAGTCATGGTCCAGACGGATATGACCATTCAGTATTTGAAAAACCAAGATTGCATCGCTACGTTAAAACCTGCCTTCAACAGTAGTTTGATCTAATGATTTGCAATTGCAGAGCATCTTAATCTTGATTCTTCATTTCATACCACCACTTTGTGAGTCACCACTGACACCGTTCAGGTGTGTCAAGCTCAGTCTAATAGCAAAGGTAAACTACCTGACAGCAGTAGTCGAACGGCGGCTTCGTAAAATATTTTGAAGAGTGTGGGTAATTATTTCTATGTCACGTAGTGAATTTAAAACAAATGTAATAAACGTTTTTATAAACCTATGCACTTATGAGGTCAACATTAAAGCTAAACTTTAAACAGGGATCAGTAACAAAATGTCCAAGTCAGTACGTTAATATTTGCCTCTGCTTAAGTCATTACCAATGCAAAAGATTTTTACAATTATTATTTACACCAAAGTGCATCAGGTAGAACCTTGTTTGGATTTAACTGAAACTTTTTCTTGAGGTCAGTCTGGATGGAGGAACGAAATGTCGGTGCAAAGTTCCTAACACCATCGACATAAGTACTGTGGAAGGATCGAATGTAAAAATATTAATAAGCAAAGGGCCGAGCATCGAACTAAACGCAACACCAAAGTGACAAGGATCCAAGGAGTGCAAAATCCCAAACTCACTGATGTCTATTGTCAACGTAGGAATGAAACGAATTGGCTCAAAGTAAATAGTTTTTTTTCAACGATCTTAGCATGCAAGATATGGTAGAATCCTTAAATAACATTCACAAAGTAAGCAATTTCAGCTTCAGCAAGTTGGGTGATGTCAAGAGAACATGTGTGTCATTAGATCTTCCAGGAATAAAACCACATTGAGTATCTAAAAAAATGCATTTACAGTTTTACGTTCGGAGAGAAGATGTATTAATAGCTCCTCTTTGTTGACCAATTAGTCTATTAAGTGGTTTTCTTAAAACAAGGAATAGACAAATTGGTCGAAAATTTTCATCAGTGGGCAAGTGGCCAGAATTTGGGAGTGGGGTAATATTTGCATCCTTACAGATAATATAGAAAAGAATCAATAACGAAAAGATTCGTTGATGCCATGTTAGATTAGGAAACAAAATAAAAATTTCATTAACGAGGGTTCATCAAATAAAAACAACTGTAAAGGATATGCAAATGAAGAACATTTTAAAATAAAAGTTGGAAGAATATCAGTTCTAGAAGATATCTCCGCTTTAAGAGTTTCAAGAATAATATTTATTTATGTCCTGCTTTGTACATGTAATTTCACCCAAGCTTGAAATGGACATTGGGTCGCTTCAATAAATCAGTTTTGAAATCATTTAGATCGATTGAAAGGAATGTGTAGACCATTCTAAATAAGTTTTTAAACAGTCAATGGGTCGATAAGCCTTCAGTGTTGATCAGCCTTGAAGAGTTTTAGACACGTGATGTTTGAATAAGAAGAGTTTTGAATCTGTTTGGTAATTCGATTTTTTTCAAAACCGATTTTGCTGATTTGGCACCAGCGAATCTGTGTTGCGAGTTTGAAACCACCAAAAAAGGATCTAATTCAAGAAGTCTAGAGGTAGCTGTATCCAGAAAGAGGCATAAAAGTAATTACGAAGTACCGTGAAAATTTAAAATATATCAAATCAAGAATGAACATCTTTATCACATAATTCACTCCACCTATTTTTGCTAAGGGGTAATCAGCAACTTGAAAATTGCGTTTTTGACTAATAAGGGATTTTCTAGTAAAGAAAGTATCACATTAAAGGACGGACGTCATGGATGTATTTACCAAGAAGAGTAGTACGTCTTATAGGCAAAGTACCGGAGATGATGATTAAGTCCAACAGACTAAGTATCTGACTATGACGAAGTCTAATTGGGTGAATTACGTGCTCCTGTAAATTTTCGACAAATTCCCAGGTAGCCTGTAACTACTTAAGAATTTAAAAAAATTGAGAGGATTAGCAGATTTCAGGGAAATGATGATCCACAAAGCAAAAAATTTGATACTTATTTTTAAAGTGGATAGCAATTTAGATGTGCGGGCAGCACAAGACATTATGCAGGAGCAGTCCAGACTGGTATACCATAGTAACACCCAGCAAATAGTAAATCCCCTGAAGAGCACTTTGGTCCACGACACATGGCCTCCCACTCCCCAGAAGCATGAGCAGTTGCCTCCCACTCCCCAGAAGCATGAGCAGTTGATTTAAGAACATCATGGTGGTATGTATGAGGTAATAAAGAGGGTGATTACACCATGACACCAGACAGTATAGCCACCATGAAACAAATTGTAACCAGCAAGTACAACACAGTCTTTGGGTGTAGACGAAATGAGATGTGCAATGATGTCCAGAGGAAAGGTTTCGTAAAGAAGACGGAGCTCATTCATCTTATTTCTGAGGCCCATGCTATTAAAATATAAACGGATTAAATTATGGGCGTATTACCATTTTGATCCAACGAATCATTAGTTGGTTGATTTAGTGATTGCACTTAGATTTCAATGTTGATTTTGAAACAGGCTTTAATGCGTTAAAAGTAAGGAATATTCTGTTGCCTCCTAGATTGACAGATTTGTGTTACCATTAATGTTTTTTTTTTTCATCTTCCTTCCTACTTGGAATTGTGACTAGTCTGCTTAAGATGATGGGCTAACAGAGAAACATTTGCTCCTAATATTTTTTTTTTGGGGGGGGGAGGGGGGTTACTCTTTGTCGTTAACATTGCTACAGGAAAATGTCCGAAAAATAAAATTGAACGGCGGCATCTGTGATCGAGCTGACGAACTCTAAAAACTTAGTTCTTTTTCGTGTAGTCTGTCAATTCCATCAGGGATCCCGCCACGCATTATTGTAAAGCTTCGTTAATTCTTAATAATATTCACACAGACGATGGGAAAGGCTAAGTTAAACTACGCAGTTTATTTAGCATGTTTTAAGTTCACATTTTGCCCTGGAGCTGGTTTCGAAAAAAGGGAGTCAAAATGTATACATTTATATTGAACTTTAATCCCATTTGGTGGAGCAGATACTTAGTCGAACCCTGAAGAAGTTAGCATCCTTGGAATGGTATTTATCCCGTTTTTTATTTACAGGCACCCAATTCTCAATACAAGGATAGATTTGAAATCGTGCACTAATATGAAGGAAATAGAGGAGGTTACAGGGCAACTTTCACTTGCCGGGGTATACACTGACAACTGCAACAAACAAGAGAAGATCTGCCAAAAGACAATTTATGAATTTACACCTCCAATCAAGCGTCGAGGCGGCGACAACTATTCCGTGCTGCATGTAAACATTCCCAGCAATACTTTTCAAACGATACAGGAGAGATTTACATACAGTCTTGCTGCTCTACTAAGTGATGTGGGGGGCAGCCTTGGTTTTTTCTTGGGGGTCTCTGTCATCAGTTTATTTGAGTATTTGATAAACATTGCAAGAGACATTATGAGTAACATTTTTAAAGATAAGAAAGGTGAGTATAGCAATGAAGTATTCGAGAATTCACCCCAAATAAAATTAGAGGGTTCATTTAAACCTTGAAAACCCTTGAATTTTGCTACAAGTTTGTAGTATGCAAGGAAAAACCTCGATTTTCAGCAAATATTCGTCATCGGCCTTGAAAAGCCTTAACTGTACGAACTGCGTGAACCCGACAGTTCATTTCTTTTCTACTGATGCCAACAACTGCATTTTTTAAACGTGCTAACAATTGCACTTTTTTCTAAAAGCATTTTTATAGTTTTTTTACTTGCGCCAACAATGTACGGTAAAACGGCATTTTTTTGAATATGCACGTGAACAACTGCTATTTTTCTATTCATGCAGTATATAGCAAGTGCATTTTTGTTCTATTTATGCTAACAACTACATTTTATTCTATTAATGCTAACATCTTCCCTTTTTCTATTTATGCTAACTACTGCATTTTTTTATGCTAACTGCTGTCTATCTGTCTGTCATCAGCTGTGTTTCCAAGATAACCTTTGAACCCGTGTTTAGTTTCATTTTTATAAGGAGTTTTTTTTAAAGTCCTGACTTCATGTGATGGTCAATCAATCTATAAATACAGTGATTTATACAGCTAAGAAGGGTATGATGCTGTTTTGGGTTTTAGACAATGCTCGAGTTTTTTTTCGTATGCGTGCCATTATTCATAATCATCGATATTCCTGTTTTGGTTACATATTAGAGTGAAACATCTGTTTGGTAACAAAGTGGTTGATGTTTTGAAGGCGATGGCCCGATGACGTTGTTAGTGTTATTACTCTGACTGTACAAGACTAGATTGCGAGCATTGAATCTTTCCAAATTTTGTCTGAAATTTTAATTTGATGCTGCTTGTGGCATAGTCCAACACGCCTGGGAACCCAATGAGGTTTTTTTTAAAGCATTTTAAACGTCTAAGCGCTTTAAGCATTTAAGCGTTTTCAGCATTTTAAGTTTTAAGCCGGTTAAGCATTTTTAAAGCATATTTACATGCATTTTAAGCGTTATGTTTGCTTGTAACTGGACAGATTAGCATTATTTAAGCATTTTTAAGCATTCTTAGCATTTTAAGCATTTTAGCATTTTGTTTTTCAGGCATAAGCGTTTATAGGCATTTTAAGTGGTATTCATTTACTATGTTTGCATGTAATTGTGGGCAGATTAGCATTATTGAAGCATTTTAAGCAATTTTACGTGATATTATGTTTTGCTCGTAATTTAGGCCAAAACATAAGCCGATTCGTCCCTGTTCCTTCCCTCCTGTTTCTCGTTTTCCACGGGATAATTTTATTTAAGAATTAAGAAAACGATTCAGTTCTTTAGTTCTTGTGCTAGAGTAACTTTTATTAGATTAAAACTTTTATTAGATTCTACTCATTGTGCTAGAAAAAAATTGAATTGGCGCTCTTTACTCCCTGTTTGTGACGATATTAATGCACACCATTTAAGGGTGTTTTTCATTCGCTCTTTTAAAGTGTGTAGAACAAAGCATGCGACTTTATATTATTTACAAATGTATCAACATCAATCTGCATAACCATGTAATCAGATCACCATGTAATCTGCGTAAAACCATAATACAGATTACATTTGTATTTCCTAGGTTTGTCCCAAATTTCACCAATGGCATCCACATCAGTCAAGCCCCATTTATTTCAATACATGGCAACTCACTTTCCAAGAACAATTCGTACTGAACAATGTTTGAAGCTAAAGGGATTCCAACTGAAGAGAGTCATTCAACAAATAGATTTTATTGAAATTTCCATGGATTGCGTATTAGAAGGTCTTCTCTTGTGGGCAGATGTAGAAGAGGGCGATGAAAACAGGCAAACTGCTTTGCTGCAGATCGTATCAACACTTGATCTTGGGCGCATTTCGACAAATTACCTCAAGAAACTGTTGCAACAACCAACGCTCAAGGAGAACTGTCATATTCAACGGTTGTTAATGATTGAATTGTTATTACGATTGGCATCTAAAACTGAACTGGAAGATATGCAGTCGTCCATTCTGTGACGACAACATTGTCATTTCACTATTCAAAGCCAATATTTAAATTACCACCACTATTTAAAACGTGTCAAACCACAAACTTTATGAAACACACATTTCCAGCTCATGTGATAACAACACCTGTAATAATTTTTTTACGAATTCGGACTATTGTTTCTTTTTCAGAAATCAGTAGCCAAGCAGTCGTAGTCGTAGTAGTATTCTTAGTAGTCTGTACACACTTTTTCACCCAAAAAACTGGTGACTTGAGTACTTAAGTAATGTGTACGAAACATACCTGGTTATCCCATCGTTGGTGAAATTTAAAAGCTTGAATGGGTTCAAAGGACCGTCATCAGGCAGTCGTCGTGCAGCACTGATCAATTAAAGGCGTTCTTGCTTACATCGACCATTAAATCTTAATATTATGATATCATATTAGGTGACTTTACCCATCAGTGGCAGCTCTTGTCTGCTAATGATTGACTTCATCGAACTCTTTTGGAACAGACTGCACCCATAGCACTCCATCAATAATTGGTATACGACCCAACTCGTGAGACTTAACATTTTAGACTGACTGAAAAATACGTAGCCTACAGGGTGAGACAATTGGTCTATTCTCAAAGCAAGTGTTGTCGAGATATAATGGTACCATGTCAGTTCTTAATTTGAATTAATTATCCTTAATCTGGCACTATTCTCACCTTCGTATGTGCCTTAGATTCACAGGAGTTGGCATACAAACACGCATATTCATCGTACGTTTTTAATGTTGTAGGTATTCGGCAACATTCTGTTCAGTCTGACTATAGGCTGACGTCACTGGATTAACTCAAACAGGGACTGCATTATTAATCTGTAATAATATGAAGAAATTGTCTAATTAGAATAAAGTAGGATACGTGTGAGTGTTCTGCATCTGAATAAAAATTTTAACTGTGCAATGTTTTTATTTATTCCTTTAGTCAAATTTCCACGCACCGTGTGCGAACGAACAGTGCCTATATTACAATCTGAACCTAGTTTATAACACTGCAGACACACACTACTGAATTCTGAAGAATTAAAGCTTACTATTTTAGGTAGATGGATTTTTTTTTAGTTCTTACCATGGTGCTGAGCGATGGAAAACTCATTTTTTCACAATACCATAACCTTATTATATGTTAAAGTAATCTCGTTTTAATGACAAGTGTTAGGAAAATATAAGTTAAAATGTCAATCTTTTTTTTATTTGTGAGTCTTTCAAGTAGGAGGGATATTGGAAAAAAGTTCTAACAATGAAGGAGAGGGGAACTACTACACCTGAAGTAGGAGGTGATGTCAGGTGAGTCGTTGAGATCGATGAAATCCTATTCGAAAACTCAGATTCGATTCCTTGAGAAGACTTCTTTATTCTACACTAACTGTTCTATATTTACATATATAAATAAAATCACTAAAATGGGGGATGGTAAGATGAGTGCATAGGTTTTAAGGGTACAAACAATTTAGGGGAGGGGACCTGTGAGGTCCATGAGATCGAACACAAGCAGTAAGACTTAAAAAGCTTTTCGAGGTAACCTGATCTGACTGGTGGCTCAATTTGGTAAACTGGCCCTGATCAAATCGGCTAAAACTGGTCCCTTCCACAAATACGAGAGATTATTACTTTTTAAGAAACTGTGGACTTATTCTGACTATTCCGGACAATATACGACTCCTCCCACAATTGGATGATTGAGTAGAGGCAGATTTGAATTATTCCTCTAAAACTAATTGATCTAGCCCTCAACAGGATGTGGTCTAATGATGTATTGAAGCTTTAACCATCTGCTAATGTCAACTGGTCGTGCTCTTAACACCATAGTATCTGCTCTTGTTTCTAAACTAATTTGCAGCATTTTATCCACGACTGCAAATTTGCTATCCATTGTAGACTATGCATTTTCAAAGTTTTTTGGAATCAAGGTACTCCGACTGGCAAGTGTATCCTGAGAATGACAATATTTATTAGTTGAATGGGAATATTTATAGCACAATTTCAATGAATTAGTACTATGCTGTATCCACATGGAAGCGGATTCAAAACAACTACCACCCCACATCAGTCTTTTAATTGTTTTACGTACTTCAATTGTAAATGCAGGAAGGGGATGGCGGGGGTGGGGTTGAACTAATACGTTAAGGGATTTTCCATAAGTCACGTTTTTATGCCTCAACTTGCTACACATAACGTTACTATTGACAACCTGATGATGTCAGAAGTCGACGTAGTTTCGTGTTACCTGAAAAGTTTTAATATTGGTACTCTTGACTTTACACGAGATGGCCGAAAGTAAAAGTAGGTGGAACCGAGAGTAACCTATAAAAGAGAAAGTAGGAGGGATACTGGAAAAAAGTTCTAACAATGAAGGAGAGGGGAAGTACTAGACCTGAAGTAGGAGGGGATGTCAGGTGAGCCGTTGAGATTGACGAGGGGGGGGGGGATGAGGCTTAATGGCGCGTCCACAGCTTGGTCATTAGCGCCAACCTCAGTCACAGTGCAGTGGTCCGGGTTGCCTCTGCACCACGCATTACAGAGATATTATTCAAACCCCTAACCTAAATCTTGTCATACATCTGTACCTCCTGCAAAAATTGAAAAACACCGGACAGGAGGACAGACTTATTGCCCAATTGACGCACAATGTCATGCGGAAGATGGAAACGACGACGAAAACCATCAAGATGGCAACAATCAACAAGGAAGTGCCGGACCGTAAGTGGCCGCCGACACCAATAACATTCAGGAGGGTCAACCCCCCGCAAAAGGAAACAGTGAGTAAGTCGAGTGTGACCAATGCGCAAACGGGCCAACACCACCTCCTCACGGCGACTGCGGCGACACGCCGAGTGCCATTCCTGAACAGTGCCGAACAGTGACAAAGTCCTATTCGAAAACCCAGATTCGATTCCTTGAGAAGATTTCTTTATTCTACACTAACTGTTCTAAATTTCCATATATAAATAAAATCACTAAAATGGGGGATTGTAAGATGACTGCATAGGTTTTAAGGGTACAAACAATTTAGGGGAGGGGACCTATGAGGTCCATGAGGTCCACCAAACCCGATATGGAAGTTGGAAAGCCTTTGACGTCAACGAAATGCTTTCAGACCATGAAGTTATAGGATCCTAACATTGAAGGGGGAAACCTGAGCAATTCCAAAAGATGGATGATACCCAAAGTGGATTGTGGGGCTAAGTCGGTGAAATTGAAAAAGTAGTTGAAACTGGAAACAAGATGGCCACCATGTAGGTGTACATGGCATTGATCCCACTCTCTTTCAACTGACTTAATACTTTAACCATCCTGTCAGTTAGCCAATATCTACATAAATGTGAATGTAATTATGGCAACAGTTACGCATGCGTATAATTTTTAAGTCGCATTCCTTTTTAGGGACAGATGAAAGTAAGGAAACTAATAAAAGAAATATTTAGGTGGCGTATTTAGTTAAGTACAGAGGTAGATGCTAAAGCACCAACATATTTTACTGTTCAGCTAACTTTCTGTTAACTTTCAAGGCGGATCAGCTAAGAGACCAGTCATTAGTAGTTATTGCTGGGGTGGGGTGGGGGGGGGGGGGCAGCAGAGAAATTGGAGGGTTCATGAAGTTTTTGGGTCATACTTTTTTCAGGTCCCATCAAGGGGGGATCAAATACGCACTGACCAACTGGAAGAAAAAGTCACTTTAGGACCTAAAAAATGGTACTTTCAGCAGTCAAAATCTGGTCCCTAACTTGCTGCTAAATTGCAAGGTGGAATTATCTGCACAATAACTATTTATTGTCGTTTAAAATATATAATTATAAACACTCGTTCAATAGCACGCTACCTAATAATAGCCACTCCAGCAACAGAATTTAATTATCAGTCATTACGGAAATGCAGGAATGTTTTTCATAACTCCGGCTAATTATAATTTTGTAGGTAATGTTTGTAGAATGGTAATATAGCCATGCATACGTGGATTCAGTCCCAAAAAAGGTACACACAATTTATGGGTAGATGTAGACCTGCCATCATTTGCGGATGGCAGGTCTAGAGCCACTTGAACTCCGTAGGCTGAAATCAGACTTAATACTTACATACAAAATTGTTCACGGTCTTTTTTCGGTGGACTTACCTCTTTTTGATTTCAGTACTTAGCATTCGACTCGTGGTCATCCATTCACGCTACGAGTCCAGACATCGAGACTCGAACGTAGACGACATTTTTTTGGATTGAGGGTCGTAGCACCTTGGAACTCGCTTCCTGATGTGGCCGTTGGTGCCGTCTCTGTGGGAGCTTTTAAATTAGCCCTTGACAAGGTCCCTCTTTTATTGATTCTAAATTGTGACAATATTGATTCTAAATTGTGCTGGAACGGTGTTAGTTGACTCATTGCCCTTCCGTAGTCCATACCATCTTTCATGATGGTTAAAGTGTTTATTATTATTATTATGATAAGCGCAAACGAGAAGCACAGTTAACTGTGTTTAGGTAAGTCATTAACAGCGATAATTTAGAGAAGAGTTGTAGACTTCGACGGTTGCAACTAATTTCTTTCAGTTTCGCTGCAGTTTCACTGCTTACACGAACACGACGTGGTTAACTGTTGAAGGTCTGTTATGTTACATTGCAAATAAGCAGGTGAGACAAGAGAAAAATCACCAGATTCGTAGCATAAACAGGACGGAAATACAGTATGGAAATAAGGAAAAAGTATGAAGCAAACGGATTGCAATCAACAATAATCAGTCCAAGTCAAAGGTATAGAAGGCCAAGTTAGTCCAAGTCAAAGACACATTGATAGAAAATTATTATAACATTTAACAGTAGTTATATCACAATATAACTGTTAGCTTAGTTTTTATCGATAAATTTTCTTAAGCTTGAGTTACACACAACGAAGCTGAAAAAATACCGAGCACTTGCACGTGGTGCTTGTCAGCTTCGGAATGTAACGAGTAGTTGAGAAAATTTATTAATACTGAAAAATACGTTGTAGTTGTATTTGAAGCGAGAATATACCGTCTCCTTTAAAAAATAACTTTAAAATAAAAACTTCCAACTTGCATAATACTGCCTAGTTGTAATGCAGCGATTTCTTGCCTAAATTCTTAATTCCTCTTTGCACAAAGGATGGAAACCTACAAATTATCGACAAATGGCCTCATTGGTTCGTTTAGTAGTCGTAGGAATGACATTTTCTACCTCTGCCTCGATGGATAATGCCGTTTTGTTGGCCCAACGATCCGTCACAAACTTAATGAAAATAGCCTAATTAACCGTGAATGCAGGTGATTGTTGTAGGATGTTACCAGCTACATAGTGCATCAAGTAAATTAAATAAGTGTTGTAATTTTAATGAAAATGTTGTTTAGCAGATTTTAAAATAGAATATGTTCTATAACATTACTAAGTTTTATCACAATTATTAATAATTTATTTTCCAACTATTCACGTTTTATTTTGTGACTGCATTTAGCTTTTTTACGTACTGCGCGGTTGCTACTGATGTCACAGTTTATTGTTAGAATAATAGCAACGATCAAGAGAACTATTCATTTCGTTTTTTATGCTCGGGCAGAAAAGCATTGGTAAGTTCTTTTGACCTTGGCTGGGTTAACTTATCGTTCTGACAGATTGTTCAGTCACCATATTAACCAGAGAATATACCTTCATAATTTTATAACAACAAACCAATGGGAAGCCAATAAACAGCAGCCAATAGCCAATCACGCCTACTTAACACCGACTAAACGACCACGACCACACGGTATTTTATTAGATTAAACATCAGCCTCATCCCTCCATCTTGGTTTTTACGATCCACTCGCCTGAATGCTGTTTTCTGCAGTATAACGAACGTTTGAAAGAACTGCGTTTGGTATAGGCCTAAACCAATTTCTGAACGTATATGACGTACCTGACAGACAATGACATATTATTTGAGTTCCCGGCGATGTGCGCTTAAAATTTGGTTGCCATGGTGACAGAAGATGGGCAGCCCAAGTGCGTGAGGCCTCTTTCATTAGGTTAGGCCTATCGCCGCTACTATGCAAAGTTTAGGCAAACCCCACGTAAATATAACATCGTACTCGAATTAACCGGAAATAGTACAAAATAAATTAATAATAATTGTCGTATTGTTACGAAGCATATTGTATTTTAAGTACAAGAAACAACATTTTCATTAAAAATAAAACACGCATTTACTTTGGTTGAAACGCTCTGACAAGCTACTTCGTCCTATCACGAAAGTTACTTTCGGATTCGTTAATTTTTTACGGGTCGTTAGGGAAACAAAACTGCTTTATTTAAGAAGGCAGCGGTAGAAAATACCAATCCTATAAACACTAAACGAACCAGTAAGTGCACCTGGCAACAATTTGTAGATTTTCATCATTTCGTGCACACAAGAATTGTGAATTCAAGTGACAACCCACTGCCGTATTATGCAAGTTGAAGTGATGTTTAAAGGAGACGTATATTATCATTTCAAATACAACTCGAGCATAGCTTTAAGTATCAATAAATTTTCTCAACCACCTGTTACATTCCCAAGCTGATAAAAACACACTCTGTATTTTTTCAGCTTCGGAATGCAACTCGTGATTGAGAAAATTTATCGATAAAAAACTATGCTCTCGTGATGTTACTACTGAGAAAATACGAACTTTGTAGGGAAGCTACCTCCTGCTTCAAGGCGATGAGGAATGATTCTGGCACGTCGTCGTTTACTAGATATTTGTGAAGTGGTGGACTGTCGGGTTTCCGTTATGCGGCGATTGTTAAAACAAGATGGAGGTACGTTGCTGACAGTTTAATCTGGCAAAATACCGTGTGGTCGTTTAATCGGACTCAAGAAGTGTTATCGGCTGGTGGCTCGTGTTTACTGGTTTCCCATTGGTTAATTACTGTTACAAAATTATGAACATATATTTGCATAAAAGATTTTCGATTGACTCTTCAAGGAATGCGATAGTGGTCCTTAATGAGTCAATCAAGCTTCTTTTTTTTTGTACTTGGTTGGTAACGAATTTCCTTGGTCTGTGTCAATTCTGTGGAATGTATTAGGTTTCAAATTTTGAAATTTGAGGTGGTAGTTAATGCTGAGGCTTACATAAGGACCTAGATAGCTGGACTTACGTAGGCCACAGTATGAACTTCCTTGTTAAATGTCAAACTTTCAAATCCTAGTTTACTGAAAAAAAAACTAAATTATGAATCGCTTAGGTACAGTTTCCCCGTACTGTGTGTCAAACATTTCTTCAGCACCAGAACCTAAATCGTCAGTCGCCTACCAGATTTGCCGACCTATAATTTACTTAGACAAGTGTCGGGAATCATTTTTTGGAATTTCAGTGATAATTTAATGGAAAACAATGGACATCATCTTAGACGAAGACTGAGTGTTCTTTACCGGTCAGCAATGAACCTCATCATCGTTATTATTTATGCGTACCATATGAGATTTTGTTTGGTACTGGTCACACGCAAATAACTGCCAGTATCATGCTCCTTATACGTTATTTCTGTTGACATATTTGTAATGTAAATCAGATATGGCGAAGCCAATGAAGATAATTGCAATAACCTTGAAAACAGCATTCAAGGTCATCTGTCATCTAAAACGGCACAAGATTCAGCAGAAAAGCGAATACAACAAGGAAAACAAAATAGCAGCAATTCCTTCCCTGATCATTTTAACTGCCATGCAGTGAAGCTAGGGGCAGCCTATTCAAGCGAGTGCATGAGTTCCGAGTCTTTCGTGCATCAATGAGTGCAGTTACATTTCAAATTTCAGTCCCTTTTGAGTGATTTCCAGCCTTTTTCGCAACAATAGCCCAACAATTAAAAAAGAAATTGTCGTTACGAATGTCCTCACATTAATCCCAAAGGCTGGAAAAACCCTGAACAGTCGAATGCCCGCATTTTTAAACAGCTTCCTGAATCATTATACCATTACATTATTACTTCCAATAAATGGTAAATTACAAGTTTGTACTGAACAGGAAGCATTTGACAAGATGAATTTGCGTTACTTGGTTTCTAGGAAAAACGTTTCATGAAAAATGCATGATAGGCTTACGACCAGAATACGATCAGAATACGATCAGGGAGAGGGGGTGCATGGTTTAAAGGTGTGGGCATTCGTATGTGCAAATAAACTTGTTTTTTTGCGGTGGGGTGCGGAATTTTGGTGGCAGTAATAGTGGGCTAGTTGTAGTATTATTCGAAAGTACATGTTACCGACTGGTAGACATGATGGAAATAATAATGGGGGTGGGAGGGGGGGGGGGAGGAGCTGAGTGGGACAGGAATAAAAGTGACTCAAAGAACGAGGCGAAAATTCTTTGAAAACATTCTATTTATTCGCTGTTTTCTTCAATTTTTTTTCTGTTATTTTGCCGTACATTTCACAAAACAACAAAAAGTAATCGTACCTTAACAATAAAGTGGTCGTACATTTTCTAGTAGCAGGGGGCGTGAAGTGGGGTGTAATTTTCTGATTCCCTCAGAATAAAATATTGATTTAGGCATACAGATGCCGGCACTTATGCAGTGCCCCCTTATTATACCACCCGCCCACCTTATCTTAGGGTGTCCTAATCGCAGGTTTATCTTGCATTGTTCTGAAACATATTTTCTGAAAAAATTCCGATGAAATATATATATATTTTTTTGGGATCTGCCAAGTCCAAGAAATATAAATCAGCCTCAACCAATGAGCCAGTGACGCAAGTTCTTCTTGTCAGTTGCTCCCTGTTCAGCATAAAACTATAATGTACTGTTTAATGGGTGTAATCTGTCATGCCATGTTGATTTAAGAAGTTATTAAAAAGTGCGGGTATTCGGAAATGTGAATGCCCAGGGTTTCCCCATCATTGGAAAAGAAGTGTGGACATTCGTAACAACAATACGTTAAGCACTGTTGGACCGTTTTTGCCACTGGGCTGAATGTCACTCAAAGGGGCATTAGCGCCGGAAAAAAAATATAAGGTCAGAAAATAATCACATAACAAACGTGATTTTCTGTTTTGTGAATGTTGGCTGCATATTTTAGGCCTAATCCGTATCATACGTTGTTTTCTTTTATTGCACCCTTGACTGCACTCATTCACTTACATTGATTGATGCAAGAAAGACTCGTACGTAAACTCGCTTGAAGTGGCAACCCTAAGCTTCACTGCATGGTAGTTGAAACGCTCAGGGATGACTTTGTTGCCATTTTGTTTTCCTCGTATAACTATTGTAATTATGCTCCGATTTTCAAGCTGTTTTCGTAGTTTGTCATGATTGATGCTCGCGTACAACTTTGTAATTCACTTTTCTGGTCTATCTTGTGCCGTTTGGAAGGTGGAATTCAGACGTCATTGCAAATGCCTTCATTGGCTTCGCCCATATCTGACTTACATTGCAAATATGTCTTCAGAATTAACATAGCACCATTACAACGGCAGTTATTTGCGTGTGACCTGACTTTTGCCTCACCCTGTATATTGAAATTGTGTGACCAAGGCATAAACGAATTCTTTGGCCGAAAAGTAATAAACGCTCTGTTTTTATGAACATCTGTGTTCTTTGCCTGTCGGGTGGAATACCACGAAAAATATTTATGAAGTGGGTTATTGTCTGCGTGGCGTATCTTGAGTCCTGCAGTATTCTTTGAGCGGCTACACCTTCCTGGAAGAAGCGGCTTTAATCGTCGGCCGGTACTGTTTTTGTAACCATCTTGGATATCAACAAGGCACTCTGCTACCAAAGACGTACAATAGATTGTCTATGATCGTTCTGAGGCGAACTCAAGATAGGCCGTGGACACTTTAAATCTCTACACATTTTTATTGTAGTTGTACGCCATCTAGAGCCAGACATTCATTAACTTATTCACTGCCAGTTTTGTTTATTTCTTTGTTGGATTCCAAAAGTTACTTTGTTCTAATTTTTTTTCTGTTCCCTACAACGATAACTACAGCATATACATGAATGCTGATCCTAAAGTACGGTTAAGTTCACAAAACTGCGTAGAGTCTTTACAAATAAGTTGATTGGTTTATTAAATAATGTTCATAGTTCTAAACTAAGGCAGC
>JAHWFP010022987.1:73914-114821 GCA_023313725.1 Lithobius niger
AAAATTTTGTCAGTAAGAGGCTGGTAAGCATTAGACCCTTACTACCCGGTGGCTAGCTTAGTTCTACTCTATTCGGACAGAACGTGTGTATGAACGGTTGTAGCAGGTTTTCTTTGTTCTTAGAATATCGTTTTAAGGAACTTTAAAAACATAATTTTCTTGTGAAGCTTCTCATTTTGTCTGTTGATGCTTTAGAACTTTTGATTATCTTTCGTACATTATGGTAGAGGATAACCAATAATGCTCTCTGCTGCGAATATGCTGTCATGTTACTAAATCGAAAAAATAATTTCAACCTAAAGCAAAGCAGGAAATGAACACTCCACTAACACTGGACTTGCTTAATGACTTATCAAGCCAATTTTGTACATCCAGCTTTGTAAATTTAATTCAAGCCTATTTCAACCATTTCGTCTCTGTTCTGAATTTGAAGGAAATCGAACGATAATAAGCACAATTTCAAAATAGGCTGATTTCAAGATGGTGGCATTACAGTTTAGCTGCGACTATGAATGGTTTCATTTGATATCAACTAGTAGCTGCTTCGTCATGTGCATCTAAAAGAAATCGGAATTTCCCTGTGGCAGTAAATTCATCTGGAAATAGTAAGATCCATCTACACCTAACAGTGGGGTAATTATGCATGCCACGGTGTAGGAACCGAATCTGCACTGAATGTGAGGCGTATTTCCTGCTCGGAACATTTATTTGGAAAAAAAATAGTAGCGGAGCAACCCTACCCCATCCTCCCAACAAAAAAGAATACAGCCCTATTTTGTCATCTGTAGCCTTATGTGGACAAAATGTAGGAACGATGCAAACCTCCCCCTGAGAAAGAACTTTTTTTTCATCTACTTCTTATTGGTAAAAAATGTAAAAGCAGTGTGTAATTCCCTTCCTTCCCCCTATCCCCTGCCTCTCCCCCCCCCCCAAAAAAAAAACCTGGTTTTGTTATCTATTTCTTTGTTTGGAAATAAATAGTTGCAGCAGAATAATTTCCCTTCCCCTCCCCCCAACAAAAAGAAAAAGAAAAAAACCCTACTTTGTCATCTGTTTCCTAATTTGGGAAAAAAAGGAGGAAGGAGCATTTCCCTATTCTCCCCCTTCCCCCCAACCCCCACACACAAAAGAAAGACCTATTTCGTCAAATACTTCCTTACTTGGAAAAAAATAGGAAGGAACAACCAAAAACACTGCAGTACACGTAAAGAGTGAAGACTCCGTCTCTCCAGCTCCATGTTTAATATTAGCGCTGGCGAGAGCTAATATTAACAGCTAACGGCTGACAGCTAACAGCTGACGACACAGTTTGGGTTTGTGCTCCCTAAAAAAAAAAGAACAACACCTAATAGCTTGCTCGTCTACGTGAAAAATCTGAAAGAAATAGGAATTTTCCCAGTGTCAGACGTAGGTAAGAAAGAGTATATTCCTCCAGAGATAGGACTCCTATCTACACTGAACAGTGGGACCAATTATACAGGCTATGGTGTAAGATTCGTATCTACACTGAATGTGAGGCACCATTCCTACACGGAACATAAGGAATTGCTCCCGCACAGAACACTACGTTTGTGCGAATATGCGTTAACATTTAATAAGTTGGAGTTGTGCATGTACCGAACAGTATTCAGGAATCCAGCAAGAATGTTATCTACCGCGACATAAGGGAGCGTTCACAAATGGCGAAACATTTTTTTTAGCAAATCAATTTAGAGCACGTACCCCTATGGAACACCAGTGTTTCACTTGGCTTGACCACTCCCACCTGAAAATACGTAACATTTTCTAGCCCTTTCCCGCATCCCTCCGCCTTCCAGTTGTATAGTTTTTTTTATTGAATTTGTTTTTATGAGCATTCGTAGTACCTAGGGGTGTAATGACCAGACATTTGTAAAAAACAATTAAGTCGTTAAAGAGATGTTAGGAAAATAGTTTAGCTAAAAGAATGTATGTAAAATTGTAGCACAAAATTAGTGTGTTACTTATAACTTCGTCATACTCACCCTCCCCAGTCAAAGCTTTGCTTTCCCGCTTGCCTGGCCAGCGGAAAACCGTGCTTTTCTGCTGGATCCCGGGCCATGTTGGGATAGGTGGAAATGAGCAAGCGGATTCTGCAGCAAAAGGGGCCCTTTCTGGCCCTCTAGGAAGGGATCTCAGCCTTGTTCCCTCGGACGTTTTTCCAACTCTGCGTCTGAGGTTACATGCTTTTTGGCAAGCCTCGTGGGATGGACAGGTCGGCAATAAATTACGTGCTATTAAAGGCACTGTTGAGGAATGGCACTCGGCGTGTCGGCGCAGTCGCCGTGAGGAGGTGGTGTTGGCCCGTTTGCGCATTGGTCACACTCGACTTACTCACTGTTTCCTTTTGCGGGGGGTTGACCCTCCTGAATGTTATTGGTGTCGGCGGCCACTTACGGTCCGGCACTTCCTTGTTGATTGTTGCCATCTTGATGGTTTTCGTCGTCGTTTCCATCTTCCGCATGACATTGTGCGTCAATTGGGCGATAAGTCTGTCCTCCTGTCCGGTGTTTTTCAATTTTTGCAGGAGGTACAGATGTATGACAAGATTTAGATTGGGGGTTTGAATAATATCTCTGTAATGTGTAGTGCAGTGGCAACCCGGACCACTGCACTGTGACTGAGGTTGGCGCTAATGACCAAGTTGTCGACGTGCCATTAAACCTCAATCCCCCCCCCTCCCCAGTGTAACAGATGGTAACACACTTGCTGTACTCTTCCTCCAGGTGTTACGTAATTTGTGAACACTCCCTATTGTACGTTGAGAGAATTTCGTTCAATAGGGAGAATTTGTTTTTTAATCAGCAAAATAAGCGTTGTTTCAGTTAGCACGTGATGGCTTTTTGATAAATTACTACTTCAGTTAAACTAAAATAACCTTGAAAAGGCACACGTTCACGATTTGAGCCTGTTCCCATGATTTTGGTAGTGTAGTTTGACCTGTAGAGAGGACAGGCGAAAGTATCCCCAGAACAACAACAAGAAGAACAAAAAGTTGTCTATTTGGCCCTGCTCTGGATCTCGGGTTTAGCTGGACCGAATTTCACAATTTTGGGACTGTAGAGAGTCCTTGACTAGTCGAGGCTGGATTCCAAATTTGATTTTAAAATGTTAACTTTTGACGGCGTTATAAGTTTTCAAAGTTGAGAGTTTAACATAGAGACCCTAGGCTGACCCTTACTAGCACTGGCTATCGCTAGTGTTAATGTAATGTAGCAAAACTGAGTAACATACGGAAAAACAGAAATAATCAAATGAACTTCCTTTTCATCAGCTAAGATTATCTTTGGATGAAGAAGGATATTTTTTTCTAGGAAATACCTTGGAACTTTTACGTGCAATAATCGTGGCGTTAGCACAAGTGCATTTCTGGGCACATTCTCTTCCCAAATGCAGAGGTGTAGGCTTCCACAGGATTTCACCAGGGCCCTGTGGCATATGAGACAGTCGTGTTAACCACTTAGCCATCCTGACCCCCGACTCTTTAAACTCCTTTAAGTATTAATGCACTTTTCTTAAATGCACGGCGAAAGAAGCTTTTAAAGCAGGTTTTAAAGTTTGTTCATGTATTTAAATATAATTACGATCCTTCGATTCCAGGTGATCCTTCTTTAGTTCGGGGGGAAATGTTGAACCCATCTCTACCAGCACAAAACGTACTGTTTCATAATTCAGGTTTTTGCCGAAAAATGAATAACACATTTTGAAATTAAAATAACAAGTGCACTGCTATGGGGATGACTATGTCCATCCCAATATTCCAACCAAACAATTCCATGGCGAAACGTTTTGACTTCAAGTCATACATATCGTATGGCATTGATCGTCTATGTCTTACCTGTTAGTGTGAAGAAGGGTTTGACCCTCTTCGATGGTCACCATGTTCACCAGGGATTTGTTTGCCGAACCAGGTCCACCCTCTATATTGTAGATCTCTTTAGGGCTTGACCCTTGGGAATTCCAAAACCCAACATTAAAGCTGAAACATGGAATAGACAAGAGAAGAAAATAATTTGTTTTGGTTACCTAATACTATACTGGAATAATAATAAAATGTTCGAAATTCAGCCTAATCAAGTAAGAAGCTATTGGACGGATTGCATGCAAGCCGGGCACATCTATTCACATGAAGGAAAGGTTTTTCATGTAGCCATGGGCCACTTGTCAATAATAAGTACGTAATAATAATAATAATATAAATTTAACGGTTAGATCATTAAGTAATAGCTAGGTGTCGGGTAAGATAAGATGCCAGACATGAGAAGCCAATGGTTGAAAATTAGAAACTCGGTGGACTGATTGGTAAGGACACCGGCGACAGTAACGGTAAACAGTATACAACCACAAAAGTGCAGGAAGGGTGCTAAGTCATGATTCTTTAAATGCCTTCAAGGAAGTGTGTACGGAGTGCTCTACACCACCATATTAAGCTAAGTGCTTGTGACAGCAATCAAAAAAGTATTCATCGTAGAATTGGACCACATGAGCTCTCCAAAGAACAGTATTGAAATAAAAAGATGGTAAAGCAGCGTTTTGCCTTTTGTCTAGTAATAATTTCAATAAACGACAAAAAACAATGAACGGAAGCATAATGCCCGTTTGTTTTCTTTGATAATATCAAACTGCACATCTACTAGGAAAGGTGCTTTAAAATTCAGAACACTTTAACAGCATTGTTTTTCATCGTTTGGCAGCAGTAGCAAAAGTGGTAGTAGTAGTAGTAGTAGTAGTAGTATATTAATTAGTAGTATATTAGTAGAAGACACCACTATTACTGACCTTATTCCATCTCCAATTCCTGGTCCACCACCTCTAATCAATATCTCATTCATTTCTTGCAAATTTTTGGCCTTCAACATTTCTCGGCTAACGAAATGGCGTGCTGCAGAGAATAAAATAATCACTCTTGGTTGGGAGTTACTATGATTAAAAATAATTTTGTTGGTTTACTTTTAAGACTGAAAACGTGGCCAATATCAATGTAGCATGTGCAAAGTATAATTTTCTAAAAGCTTTGTGATTAAATTAGAACGATGCCACCTTTTTAATTCCACTTCACCGGTGAGAGATTACGAAGTGGTGACTTAAACAACGAAAAAAATTATTTGACTACCTGCCAGACATATTTATATATGGCATATGTAGAGGGCATGCGCCGAGAATCTTACAAGCGATTGCACGGCAGTAACCTTCGGTTCCACTACAATCATAAAAGATGTGATAAAAACAAAAGAATCTATATCGTTTAATTCATTGCCAACTGTGACAAAAAAAGATGCAAAGTTTGGGTCTAGCAGGAGGACAGATCATGTGTGTTTTTTAGTTCAACTCTACACCTCGTAAACTCTAGTCATGATGTGGAATTAGAAAGGTGGTGTTCGTCGAATTAAAGCACGTAGCTGTGAAGTTTTATTTAAACGTGCATCAAATTTTGCCCTTTTTTTCCTATACAATGGATGTGTGAGATGCCAAAGAGACTTAAGTAAGTAAAATGAACCAAGGAAATTTCCTTTTTTAAACAGAATTGAAGGAGATGTAAATAATGATAAGAAATGTGCAGGGGACGATACTTAAGTCCCATGTGTACAAAGGTAAAAGTTCTATGCGTACAATGGCTGATATGACTCAGAAACAGTCACTTAACTTTGCAGTGGAATTATTTCTTCAACATTTCTCGGCTAACGAAATGGCGTGCTGCAGAGAATAAAATAATCGATTATTTCGATTAATCGAGAGTTAAACTAATAATAATAAAGGTAGCAAGGGTTTACCCTGAATCCCATGTGTGTGACAGTTGCCGCTGTGATCCAATCTGATATCCACTTGGCTGACTAATTAGCTGTGCTTTCCTTGCCTCTCTCATATTCCCTGGGAACCCTCGTGCACCTCACTTTTTGTCTTTAGATTTAATTTTTTTTTTAATTGTGGTTTTTGTGTAGGTGTATGGACTGTGCATGTGGCTACGTAATAACGACACAATCGAAGGGGTGTGCAACACAAAAGGATTTTACACCAACTAACTCTACTATAATACCACCTGTTTCATCTAAGTAGAGGTCGCATTTACCTAAACTCACAAAATCACTGTACAAATGGTTTAGATGTGAGTTTAGGTTGTAAACTGTGAGAGCTTAAAAAACGAGAAGTTTTGGATCGTTATGATGCTGATAAGGTTTCCAGTTCGATTTTACGTAGGCTGTGGTAGTGCCATAGGATGGTTACCGTTCAGTTAACGCTGAATAGCCATTGTTAGCTAAGCTACGAGTTTCACTAAGGACTCTGATGCTCGGTAAGGTCATTGCAGTCTTGATTCACGCCATATTCAGAATTCGTCGCATTATTTGGTGGGAAGCTTTCACAGGACGTTAGCCTGCTAAAGAAATGTATGCAACGGCCACTCTTCACAGGTAAATTGCTTCACTCCGATGTTTGGTACACTCGTGCTCTTAGAAGTTCCGGCGGAAACAGAATAAGTACTACGCTGTACAACAGTGTACAAAATAAATACAACGCTGATATACTGCGGTGGTAGGAATTAGGACTTGTGACTGAAATATGATAGGCTGCACGTTGAATCATGGGGCAGTCCTATATTTGTTTTCAGTTTCTCATCACATTTATTCTTCAAAGTAGGCTAAACTAGAGCAACTGACCAATTTGTGTTATGACACGGATAGATTTATTTTTGATTTCAAATCACTCTTCTTCCATGATGTGTGAGTGTTTCAGCAGGCTTAACACACACAACTTCAACTCCAGAAGTGGCGTAAGTGAAGCAACAAAACAATTTTCGTAGTACATAGATTTCTTTTCAATTTCCAATCACACTTCTTCTGTGAAGTACAAGATGCACTGAATAGACTCTAGCAGGATTCCCATGTAGGATTTCAACTCCAGTGCAGCATAACTGGAGCAACTTAATAATTTTGGTTTGACATATAGATTTGGTTTCGAATTCTCATCACATTTCTTCCGTGATGCAAGAATGCGCTTTAGCAGGATTCACATAAGGATTTCATCTCCACTGCAGGCATAACTGGAGCAAGTGAACAGTTTTGTTACGACATAACTGAGCATTATGGTTTGGTCGCTTTCAGTCCAATATACAACCAGCATCGTGAACAGCATAGTTACCTTAGAGAGTGTTACCCAGATATTGCTCACATGAGTATTATTAGAATCCAGACATAGACTTGAAAAAGACTCAACTATCTATTAAATTACTTGTGGAAGCAAACCGTTTAGTCTCTGTGATTGGTCTGTAAAACAATGTATTATTTTTTTTGTCAAACAAGTATAATTTGGTATGAGTGATACAACGCTTTGTACCCATATCCTATTCATTTTCGTCATCCGTATTGATTATGAAATTGATCGTTTTGCACACTGCGGCATGACAGTGGTCCTCATTATAAGTAACAGCCTGGATGGGACAAGTTGATATCTTGAAAAATGTTGCAATCTGCTGCTAGGAAAAGAATTACTCGTTCAACACCTTGAACTTTGAGGGCATTACGGATTTTACTTTTGATTTTTGGGATCACTCTATGCCTTAGGAGAAAATTAACTTTGCATATTATCCTACCTTTGCTAATAAATCTCACTGACAGAAATTCAACAAACAAAAAATATGCACAATAATGTAGAAATATAAGCCCTTTTTTTTTTTTTTATAAATGGTGCCATTCAGCAGAGTGTTAAATAACTACCAGGAAAAAAATATTCAAGATATCAGCTATTTCGCTGCATCCACCTTTCGTAACGGATTTTTGGAAAGTAGTCCGAAACTATATCACGTTATTGAAAAATATTTTCTGTCAATGCTGTAGCATCACCATTACTACGTCCGGCCAAGAATTAACACAGTGTAGTAGCATCAATTTATTCTTGGTGTCACTTTTCTCCTGTAATAGCTTTTTGCCTGTTTCAAGATAGCCTCCTAAGACCCAGCGTACAATACATTGAACATCTACAAAACGATGTACGAAGTATGTTTCTAGTTGCACTGCGAGCTTTGTGAAGGTTTGCTGGAGACCCAGAGTTGCCGGGAATCCAGAGTTGCCGGTTCACATTGCTGGTTGCATCCCACGACTGACGTAAGTTCGGACTTTATAAAAAATTAAGAACCTTGGATTTGAGGAGGATAAAACTAAAAGGAATCAAGTCGTAGGAATTATGGTAAGGATATATGTGACGCCACTACGATGACTGAAGCAATACATTCAACACACTAGTATAAAAAGCAGATCTTACTTAGGGTGTTGCAGAAATGCACAATAAAATAAAACAATGCTGAAGCATACAAACAGGATTTAAGGTCTTTAAAAAAATGACACAAGATGAGAAGTATGTAGAGCATGGGACTAAAAGCACCGGTATTTAAAAGCTATGATTTGGGCCTGATGTTTAAAGCGCTGTTGCTTTCTGGTTCCATGCCTTACATGCGTAAATCAGGTTGAGGAATTGACAATACTTACGCATCATTCCTACTGGATTTACTTTAGGCTCAACTACATTGACAGTAATGATGGCGCCATGTTTGTTATATCCCATAGTGAAACCGGGCAGTTCACCAGCATAACAAAGTGAAGAGAAACTTTCCACAGTCTTCCGTTCATCTCCATTCACTTCTTCAATGTCGGCATGCAGAATGTATGCGTGGTTGAGGACAGCCGTGTACGTATCTTCGTTATGTGCAATAAACAACTATTAAGGAGAAACATAATTAATACTATGTGTGCTGAGGACAGTAGACTTAGTCTCCTGTACCTTCTGAGAAAATATTTTCTTACACATCCTGAATTATGATTTTTTTTAAAACTTTCCTTCATATTTGACAAAGTCCATCACGGTACTTAATGTTTTTAGCTTCTTTCACATCACAGTTCTGCGTAGAACAGACTGGTTTCTTTTCCCATATATCCAGTTTCCATCATTTTCCATCTATTTTATCCATAGATTGTTCGCTGATACATGGCTCTTTTTGTGGCCTTAAATAATGAGCCCAGAATGACGAATATTGGCTTACTAGCATGGTAATCTACGAAATTACTGAATCCTGGAGGTTTGAAGCGCTCCCAGACAAAGTTGTAGCACCAGGAGACGAGAGGGATAATTTTGCTTTGTTATTCCAATCGGAAACTCGACCAGTGATCTATATATCCCACAATCGAAATGAGAATGAGTTGTCACAGGGCATTTCTCTCCCTAAAACATGGATGTTGGATATTCTCATCTGGCACATGAGAATAGTCTTGCCCATCAGGTCACCGTCCCAACGAAACTACGCAGTACATTCTCTGGATCATAAAATGTTAATTTATGCGGGAGTTGGTGAGTAAATATACACACGTTGTGCAAAACAAATCAAGTGTTTTTTTCTCGACTTAGTTCTATTTATATAGGCCTAACGGTAAATTTGCATTAATTTGCTTACCTGACCCGGTTGATTGCATAAGATGGTGGAACATCCATCAGAACTTTTAGAAGATTTCTTATCTTTCACGTTATTGGATAACATGGAATCCACATGGAGAAGAAATAACTAAACAGAGCAACAACAGAAAATCATTAGCACATGAAACGTGAAACAAAGTAACTCACCACTTGCGTGTTATCAGTAGTAATAGCCCTAGAGCTTTTGTGGATAATACGGCTACTGTTTTCGCACGAAGCCTGTAACCTGACTTTAAAACTAACGAATGCTAATTATTTTGCAATTATATCCCGAGCGCATAGCGCGAGGGGTATAATTTCAAATTAATTAGCATGAGTTAGTTTTAGTCTGGTTACAGGCTGAGTGCGAAAACATTTTTAGCCGTATTATCCACAAAAGCTAGAGGGCTGTTTTATTGGAGTATATCCCAATTCAAAATAAATAATACCAAAAGGATTAAACATTCTTTGTGTTTCATTAATATTTATAATATAATGCTACGTTTTATTTGCTTATCAGTCTCTCAGTTCATAAAATTATTTGTCTCCAACGAGAAGTTATAGGAGATGCTGCTGTCGGCGACTTTCTCCCGTTAAATACGCCGCATCAACCACGCATTGCTGAAATCCGTCAAGAGATGGCGCTGTGTGTGTTCCTGTACTAATTTTTAATCGTTTGCTAATAATTACCATGGGATCGAAAAACTAAAAGACTTATACGGTAAAAATTAAAATTATTTATGCCAATAGATCGCCGAAGTAAAATTATAAGATACTAGTCTAAAAAATTATACAGTGATGTTAAAATATGACAATCGTAACGAACATGTCGGATTTTCTAGCTGGTATATATGCGAGTCAAAAGCCTCACTCATTAACTAACAGTTGGCGTATGTTTTAAGTTTAGCTCGGTAAGTTGCACATTCGCACAACGAAAAGGTACTGTGGTATAATCACCCCGATTATACCCCGGTGTATAATCGGGTGATTATACCACACTAGGTCGATTATACCCCGCTCCTCTACCTTCCACCATGATAGCATGCGGGATATACTCTTCCTTATACTTTAATTAAAAATTAAATAATACGGGCTACACTTTTCACTTTAGTATTTTAAATGAAAAATGTAAAAAAATTCTAAAATTTCTTAATGAAGTCTAATTAATAACTTTCTACTAAGCACAATCAAAATGCAATATAAAAGTACAATATATTTTTGTATTCTAATTCGTACATAATTAGCATCTCTAGAAGAAAATTGTTCTTTGTAATTACTTTTTGTAACAATGAGTAAATAGTACATGTGATACATCCCAATATTTCAAAGAACTGTGCATACTTTGATTGGAATATGTCACTTTGCATGTGGGTGCCTTAGAACAATACAAAGTTTTTTTAGAGGGGGAGCCACGTCAATTTCCATGTAGAACACCATAATGGCGCCCCCCCCCCCCCCAAACAAAAAACTACGTTTTTGGCTGTAACTCCTTAACCGTCAACAAATCAAAAGCATAATGTGAAGTAAAAAAGTCCAGCACACAATTCTGGACAAGAAAAGTGATATACGTCTTTTACGTAAAAGTAACGCTTGAACCCCAAAATCGTATTTAAGGTACATCACCCTTACTACGCATGAACACTCCTTTTTTTCAATTAGTTGTTCAAGTTCAAAGTGCTATTGCGAGCTCTCTAATAGCCCGAAATGAACATCCTTAGGATTTTCTGAAAGGTGGAGATCTATTCGTTGCATCAATCCTACCCAAAATTATCTAATTTAGATAGGGACCATGCTTTGCCCATTTAAAGGCAAAGAGATAATGGCGTAGCTGCAAAATCCTATGTTGATTTTCGACCTCACTGTGCTCTTGCGAACCCTCTAATACTCAGAAATGGACATGCTTACAATATTATGAAAGCGGTGGATCTATTCTTTTCATCAATCCTAACCGAAACTGTTTAGCTTCCATAAGGACCGTCCTATGATATTTAAAAGTAAAGAATGGCGAAGCGGCGAAAGCTTATGGTTATTTTCGAATTCAAAGTAGTCTTGCGAACCCTCAAATAGCCGGAAATAGGCATACTAAAAATATTCAGAGATATAGGGAACTAAACTTTCCATCAATCCTAGCCGAAATTGTTCAGCATAGGTACAAGTACAATATGAGCATCACAATGGCACTTAGAAATTGAAACTTGCCACTACATCTTTAAATGGGCGTAGAATGGTCTCTATCTAAGCTAAAACAATTTCGGTTAGGCAGCTTTCTGAATATTTTTAGCATGTCCATTTCGGACTATTAGAAGATCACTTTGAATTCGAAAATCACCATACGTTTTCCCACTATGCCATTCTTCACCTTTAAATGGCATAGGACAGTCCTTATGGAAGGTAAACAATTTCGGTTAGGATTGATGGAAAGAATAGATCCCCACCATTCAGAATATCCTAAGCATGTCCATTTCGGACAATTAGAGGGCTTGCAAGAGCACTTTTAATTCGAAAGTAAACATACGATTTTGCTGCTTTGCCATTATCTCTTCAACCTTAAATGAGCATAGAACGGTCCCCATCTAAGTTAAACAATTTCGGTTAGGATTTTTGGAAAGACAAGATCCCCGCTTTCATAATATTGTAAGCATGTCCATTTCGGAGTAATTGAGGGCTCGCAAGAGCACTTTGAATTCGAAAATAAACATACGATTTTGCAGCTACGCTATTATCTCTTCACCTCTAAATGGGCGTAGCACGGTTCCTATCTAAATTAGATAATTTCGGTTAGGATTGATGGCACGAATAAATCTCCACCTTTGAGAAAATCCAAAGCATGTCCATTTCGGGCTATTAGAGGGCTCGCAATAGCACTTTGAACTTAAACAACCAATTGAAAAAAGACGTGTTCACGCAAAGTAAGGGTGATGCACCTTAAATACGATTTTGGAGTTCTAGCATTACTTTTACGTAAAATACGTATATCACTTTTCCTGTCTAGAATTGTGTTCTGAACGTTTTTGCTTCACATTATGCTTTTGATTTGTTGATGGTTAAGGAGTTACAGCAAAAAAAATATTTTTTTTATGGGGGGGGGTGGTGCTATTATGGTGTTCTACATCGAAATTGAGGTGGCTCGTCTTCAGAAAAACTTTGTATTGTCCTAAGGTACCCACATGCAAAGTAGCATATTCCAATCAAAGTATGCACAATATTTCATTGTACCACATGTAGTAAAATGCAAGCCAACACATGGAGATAATCCGTGGAATGTGATGCTTTGATTATATAGTAGCCATCCTTCAAAACGAATTCGTTGGGTTTGTGCCGCAAACAACATCAACAATTTTCAACTTTGATGCCATTTTTCTCAAAACTAACATTTTGCACCAAAAGTGGCATAAATGAGGGGCACGACAGAGTGTATATTTTAATATTTTCCGATGTTCCACCTTTCATACGCGATCGCAACCAGACGTGGTCAGTTGTGGTACGACTGGTCGATACTCTTTTCAGCGAAAAATTAGGTTAAAAAAACTCTGTGTATATTTTAACCTAACAAGCAGGTGAAAAACTATCACTCGTGCTTCGGATAGTCCACGCTTGCAGCAACTTTGCATTGAACGACCTTGGAGTTAGCTTCTTCAAGATATGGCCATCTGGAATAGATGAATAGATCTTATCTTACCTCATGGCTCAGTACTACTTCAAGCGATTCGTTGAATTGAATACATTTAAGTGTTGCTTTGGTGTAACGTGATTCTGGTGATGTTGAAACAGCGTGCCTGATGCCAGGAAATGAAGCCCACAGTTTCTCTCCCAGACGGCCTTGTAACATGGGATGGAACGTGAAGGAATAGTTACAACATGGGCACTCCCGCAAACGAGTATGTGTTTATAAGCTCCTGTTTTCCCTTTTGCCGTTGATCCATGCAGCAAGAGAGTCAGAGCATAATTCCCCATTACAAATAAAAAAAATTTTAACGATTTTAACAACTCACTTTATCAAATGGAGCTTTAGATCCGTCTGCTATGCCTTTCAACTCTTCCATATATTGAGGATAAGCTTTGAGTACTAGCTTGTAATTTAGATCATAAAGCTGCAAAAAAATAACTAAATAATAAATACATTGAGAGTGAGCCACATATTTAAAAACGTCTTTAAACGCCACGAAACCTTTGAATTTCAATATCAGCACTAATAACAAGAAGCAATTCCAGGACGCAAAGTGAAATGGGCTAAGTCCGTAACTAGAGACTTTACTTGTTAGGTAAAGATTTGGGATTATATTTTAGCACCAGGTCTTGGACAAAACAAGAATTGTGTATTCCCACCATACATATGGATTTAGCCTACACAAGCTGCAAAGTCAGTAAAAAAGTGGGAATATCTTAGAAAATGTGACGGAATAGTTCAGGTGCCTAAAAAGTAGCTCAGTCACTCATCGATTGGATCACAGACGTCAATACTAATTTTTAAGCATTTTGCCAAATATTATTCCATTACACGGACACGATTAACTATATAGGATTCACCCAAATGAAAGAAAACAATTCCACCCCAACATGAAAGGGAATAGAATGAACACTTTTGGAAAGTAGGTTCCACTGTCCCATTAATGCTTGTATCTATTGCGGCATCTATAAAATCCTAGATACTTCCTATCAAAATTGTCCGTCTTCATCCTCAGATAACCTTAGCAATTGAAAAGGGCGTTAATTCACCAATTTCCTTTTTTTCTCACTAGATCTTTAGAAGCAGACCCTGGAGACCACAAGCAAAGAAGCAACCGTAGTCCAGTGGCCAGCATCTCCATTTCAAAACCTAGTCATGCCAGTTCAAATCCCATTATCAACCAAGGTACATATTACGGAACTTTGTAAAAACTGCTTGAAACTTAATTTGGTCATGACAGGGTGTTCCTTTTGGCAGTTTCAAAATTTTAGGACTAATTAAAGGGTATGGAATAAAATAAACATTGATATTTTTCGCACTACAACCCATGGTAAGACGGCTACGAAAGATTCTGAGGATTTGTACCTACACTAAACTGACCAATGTACGAAACTTGAGTACAAGTAATCTCACTCCATACCTCTTCGAGTCCCGTGCAGGCATCTTTTATTGGTTCCATACACGTGTGTATGTACATGGTCAGGTTATACGTTTATGTCGTTACAAACTTTATGAGATAACCTTGAAGGGACAATTTAATTATAAAGAATAATTTTGAGTCTTAATTATTAATATGTCAAGTTTCAGAGGGCAATAAATGTTGAGAGCTTCAGAATTTATTAAAAAAATTAACTCAAGCAATTACGAGTTAATTACGAGTTAATTCCCTTCAGAACTTAATATGCCATCCCAGGCCCTGAACACTGCTCCTAGGTCTGAAACAGTGTCATTCCCACCCTTCGTCTATCCATTTCCTGAACCCATTTCTCATGTTTAACACTAATAACATTTGTAAAGAAACACCGTTGTAATATCATTTATTTTTCAGATATTAAGTTAGTAAAACTCATTCGTTAAATTAATGACGTACAAATTGGCATTTTGCGGGAAGGACCAAGTTAACACATTAAAAAAATATTTTGTTAATTATTTAAACTAGGTAAACTCCCAAACGCAAGGCTTTGTTGAGTAGTTCCCTGACATTTATACATTTGGCTGCTTCAAGCTACTTTGTTCATTGTATTGTTTAATTAATGAAATATTGTTCAATTATGTACATGATGTGGTCCACTGTGAATAATGACAGCAGCCTATACTGAAAATGAATGTAGCTGAAATAAAATGACTAAGCCCAAACAGACTAATCGCTGTTTAATGGACAATACATCGGTTGTATAAGTATATTCAACAACTGAGAATTTGAAAAACAAAAAAAAAAATTAAATTGAAATAATTTTCTTATTTTAATTTTATATTTAAAAAACCTAATTGAGTAAATGTTTCAGTAATAACTAACAGTGGTGCATACTAGCTGTATTCTTCAGGGAACAATATGCTTGCTATTGTATTTTCACTCTGGATTTTGCAGTTCTGAAGGTAAAACGTGGGGGGGGGGCCTTAACTCTAATTAATAAATACGTTGGAATGATATATCTACGACTGTCTTTCTTCCCAATCTTTGAGATCTTTCGTTTGGTAGGAGAGCATGGTTATATGTGGTGGTGATCTTCTCGAACCAACACTGGATCTACCTCCTCCAATCGATATTGATATCATTTATGATTCTCTCATTAAAAACGACAAGGTTCCCCCATATAATGCAGACCCTCCACCTATTGTAGATCCTCGACCTTTGTATGGATCACATCAATGATGTGGGAACCACCAGGTACGATGAAAGCTGTTGTGGAGTAGCTTCATGCCGAAGAAGGTGAATTAAAATGTCAAGTCAGTACCATTTCACATGCTACCTCATTTATGGGTTCTGATGATGGTGATAATGAAGAACCAATTGTCTTCTGCGTCATCTGACGGCTATGACATCCATTCCTACCCTTAAGGTCTTACAGGAAGCAATATGTATTTTCTGCTGAAGGTATGCCAAGCTACGCACGATTGATGCCAAACTACGCAGGACGAATTATACCATTTGGAATCACATATAATATGGATCTTGTGCCTCGTCCACCTCTTGTATTCTATCATTTTTGTAGACGAATTTTCGTAGATGGAATGGGTGAAGCTATGGAAGATTTCGCCTTTGAGGATCCCAGTGAATACTCAACTCAACTCAACAACCCACTACAACTCAACTCAACTCATCCCAACTCAACTCAACCCAACCCTACTCAACTCATCTGATCGCCCACTACAAGCACAAAAATTAAAGCTAACAAGGGCATATTACAGGCCGTCAACATTTTTAAGGACATTTCCAGCCTTACTCAATATTTTTCTAGAATTCAAGGGTTTTCAAGGCCTTGAATTTGTTTTGTCAAATTCAAGCAATTTTCCAGATTTCAAGGTCCCGACGAACCCTATGGAGTATGTTATAATGGCAGATTTATACTAAGCAAATTAATAAGCAACTCAGGCTTTGTTTCATGGAAATGCGTCCAGTAGTTTTCAGGTTATTATCAGATATCGTTACGTGTTTCTTGCTCGGCCAACTACTTTCAGCCAGTTAACGTAGTAGGTAATACGGATAGAAATACAGTAGACAAACTAAATGCAATTCAGTCTTTTTGTTTCATGAAAATCCGTCTAACAGTTTTCGAAACATCACCGGATATTCCTCTTGGCCGCCTAGCTATTTTCATCAAGTTAGCGTAGTAGCGTATGCAGTAAGGGTAAAAATATAGTAGACGATCTCGTAAGGAATTCAGTCTTTATTTCCTGAAAATCCGACCAGCATTTTTCGAAAATCACCAGATATCGTTGCAGTTTTCGTGCTCCATCAACAATTTTCTGCCAGTTTACATGGTATGGAGTACGAATATAATAGACAATTTAATATGCATGCTATTTTTGTTTCATGTCAATTCTTCCGCAAGCTTTCGTCAGATATCATTACGTTTTTCTGTTTCGCCTAGCTATTTTCATTCAGTTAACTTTAGTATATACTATACACTATAATAAGGGTGGAAATGTAGTAGACAATCTAATGTGCAATTCAGGCTTTGTTTACAAGCCTTGTACACGAGTTTTAGAGGCATCATCAGATATATTTTTTCTCGCTCGGCCAACTATTTACATTTAGTTAACGTAGTAATTAATAATGGTTGGAATATAACAGACCAGCCAATACGCAATTCAGTTTTTGGTTAATGAAAATTCGTCCACTAGTTTTTTCTCCTTTTTAAGAATTGTTCGAATTGTTGTATTGACGCAGGCAATTTTGCCTGCATTCGGTTGTCCCTTTATGCAATTTTAAGTGTATCATACACGGCGATATGTATATATATGATTGAAGTCCTATTTCCAGCATAACTAAAACTATTAATTTCTCCGTTCCTATTCAATATATTTCGTCCAAACTTGGCCAAATAGTAGATAGGTACGGAACGTGCCTTTATACCAACTTTTACGCAATTCCGTGCAAGAGTAAAAGTAAGGAGCTGCACTTAAATTTGAAAACTGTTCACTTGTTGTTGTTGTTCTTCTTCTTGTGTGACACGGTTTCAGAAAAACTACTGCATCTACCTAAAATCTGAAACATGATCTAAGCCAGAAACTTTCCTGGGCTTCATCCTCAGAGAGACAACTTTTTCGATTGGTCGAGCCATTCCGGAGTTACGGGACCCTGAACAATCATTTTGATTGTTTTACATTGTTTTAACATTTTAATTAGGGAACAATGCCACTCAGCAAACTCCGAGATCCATTCTTTGTGCACGTGTTATGTCTTTGCTAAAAAGTTGATTGTTGAAGGGCAAAATGAATGAAAGATATTGCAAGTTGCAGTCAATGAGTGTTTACGGGCTATTTCGGGCTGCGTTGCCTCAACCCCCGTTCAAGCTCTGTGGGTAGAGTGCGGTGAGCCGCTCCTTGAGTATAGGGCGAAGGAGCTACTCGTGGTGCTCTGTCTGCGCAACCTGAGTCGTGGCCAGAACGATCCAGTAGCTAAGTGAGAAAGCTTGGAGTATACTTGGTGAGGCGGGTACGGGAGTGTCGTTACTGCGACAGGTATCGAACAGTGCCGTACCGGTTGATAACGCACGGTTACTCAGTCCATGGAGTTGATGTCCTGAGGTAGCTAAAGCTTTCCAGCCGAATGGCTCGGGGTGTGCCTCCTTTCCTGCGAGTGATGGGACAGGAGGACAGGGTGTGGCGATCCCATCGCTCAAGATAGTTGTTTGGTGCAGTGTGACTGCTGTAACGTCCAGCTGCCTTTGTGAGCTGCTGGCTTTCTCTGTGGCTCTTGATGTTGCACTTGCATTACAGCTGCCATCGTTTGCGCTCTACACGGATTCGATGGCTGCTTGTAGGCTTTTACAAGTGTCATGTGAGAATCTTGAGGTATGTGACCCATTGGTCTATACGATATTGTGGAAACTCTGGATGGCGTCACGGAACAGCAGTATTGTGCTCAGGTGGATGAAGGGACACTGCAGTAATCCCGGCAATGTCCTAGCTGATGGCAACGTGAGGGCTCCTGATGGCCCGTGAGGCAACAGCCGAAACTTGCCTGCTTGTCACTCTGGTGCTTTCCGCACGGATGCGGCGGCCCATTGTCAAGCAATGGGCGCTTGCTGAGTGGCAAAAAGAATGGGAGGCATCTGATGCGGCTAGAGCTTTTTACATGATACACCCAATGTGTGCTGTGAAGTCCAAGATGAACAAGATGGCCTTCTGTGAAGCCAAAGTGCTGTCCAGACTGTGCGTTGGGCACTTCTTACTGCGTGTGCATCAATTCAAGTTCGGCAGGGTTAGCACACCAACCTGTCAAGTGTGCCGTGAGGACGAGACACCGGCCCACATTCTCTTCCACTGCAGAAAATATCTTAGGATGCGCGTGTTGTTGGCCCCTTGGGAGCGTGATTTGCTCAAAGTTCGGGATCTGCTGTCACTCACGAGTGGCAAGCAACCGTATGTTAAGTTGCGTGCAATTGCTAACTTTTGTTTTACATCTAAGATCAATGTGTAGGCAGTTAGGCCTCTAGCGTGTTGAGGGCTCTTCTGCTTCCTCCCTGATCCGGTGAAGTTTTGATTTGAAATGTGCAGTCCAAAATGTGCAGTGATGGTGAATGAGTGTAGTGTTCGGAGCCCGCTGGAACTTTCCCTACATGGGAGAGAGAAGGCTGGTGCGTATCCTCTACGCAGCGGACAACGAAGCCAGTGCATCAGTGGCGAAGTGGAGTTGGAGCCCACTGGAACTTTTTATGGGAGAGAGAAGGTGGGGGTGGGGTGCTGTTGCTCAGCGGATGCCGCAGTAGAGCAGTAATGTAGTGCACCAATGGTGTGATGCGATGTAGTGCGGTGTAGTGTGCTGTGGTGTAGCTCAGTGTGTGTGAAGAGTAGAAGTGCGTATTGTATACACAGTGTAGTTGGGGCGTACGACTTCGGGCCATGGCTCCGTAATAAATATGTTCGAAAGAATCCGTGTTTCAGCTAAACGCATATAGATTTAAACCAAACTAAGCTACGTTGTTAATTTCGAGGCCTTCAAGTCCACGAAATTGGCAGCCAGAAACGATAGAATGGCGTATTTATTTCGCAGATGCAGGTTTTCAGAGCTGAGTAGAATTGTTTCAAAGTGGGCAGCAACAATCGACTGCATGCATAAACCTTTGTAGCGCGACGCTATAGCCGTAAAAAAGGTACTCGGATTACAAACAAAAATGTCAAGTGTGCCGTAAAAAAGGGGGTTATACGATTGAATTTTCACTTGTTAACATGTACACGGATAAAAATTGATGCCTTTTAATAGAAATAATCGAATGTACAATTGAGAAAATTGCATCTGCTTAAGTGCTGTTGGGCTTTACGAATCATATATTTAAAACGTAAAGCACAACAGCACTTAAACAGACGCAATTTTTTCAATTGTACATTTGATTATTCCAATTAAAAAATTATCAATTTTTATCCGTGTACATTTTAACAAGTGAAAATTAAATCATTTAACCCCCCCCCCCCCCCTTTTTAGGCACACTAGACGTTTTTGTTTGTAATTGCTTTTTTTATTACTTAATAATGAGCTAGAGTCAACTCGAAACGTCGGGTTGTGTTGACATTGCGCACTTCTCATTTCAACGTACTTCGTTCTAGTGCTTTCATTTTCCTAACCTAAAAACTAGTTTTCGAGACATCAGATATTCTATCATTTCGTTTTTCTCATTCGGCCAACTATTTTCATTCAGATAGCATAGTATGGAATAAGGGTCGAATATTGTAGACTATTTAATACGCCATTGACCGTTGCTTAATGATAATCCGTCCACTACTTTTCGAGGTATCATCCAATATAAATACGTTTTTCTCGCTCGATCATCTCTGTTTTCATTCAGATAACGTAGTATGCAATAACGGCAAAAGTATATAGCAATCTAATAAACAGTTTAGTCGTTTGGTTCACGAAAATCCGCTGAGCCGTTTTCGAGATAAATAGATTTCTCCATGGTCATCATTACGACCCCAGATATTACTAAAGCAGGCGTTTTATTTGACCGGGACTGTATGGGGGGGGGGGGGAGGGGGGGGTTGGAGAGAGCTCTAAGCCACTACTGTTAAGTTCTTATGGTGCTGTTTCTAAACTAGAGGGATGTCTGAGGGAAGTGAGGCAAGTTTTTTCTCACTCACTCACTGATCCAACATGGCTGCCATCACACATTAGTAATGTAATGGTGCAATGGTCTCTGTAATGTGTGGTGCAGTGGCAACCCGGACCACTGCACTGTGACTGAGGTTGGCGCTAATGACCAAGTTGTCGACGAGCCATTAAGCCTCAATTCCCCCCCCCCCTCACACATTAGTAGCTGAGATGGTGGTGTTTCTAAACTGTAGAAAGTGAGATATGGAAAATGTCTAAATTTAGAAACAAATTCCAATTAAACATAGATTAATAACCATTTGTATTATGTTCTTAATAACATTTCTCTTGCTGAAAATAGATGTGGCAGCGATTATTGCTAATTTTTCTAATGTTGAGAACGACAAGCGAGGCAGTGGTGTTTCTAAACTGATCGGTTTTGGTGACGTTGAGGGGCGTGGCTTAGAGGATTCCATCTCACTCTTCCCTCTAGTTTAGAAACACGCCCTATGCGGCATTGAGCTTCCCAAATCTAGGAAACGGAGGGGTTGAATCGAATGCTGCGTTGCTAAGGCAATCCACACTGGGCTGTGATGGGCGGTCCTTACGGCCCTTCATCGGCCGCAGAGCTATTTGTATCGTTAAAGCAGCTACAGTAACACGATTTAAAACTACGTTTCAAAGGGGCATATACATTTTAAAAATTGATACATATTTTTCTACAACGTAAATAATATCAAGGATTAAAAAGCACTCTTCATATTTTTAATCGCTGTTCAAGTTTAGAAGAAAAAAAAATAGTTAGTATGCCTTTTTTTGCCCTGAATTACCTCCAGCTCATATTTTGACTCGCGATTCAATGGGTTACGATTCCCAATCTTTGGAATGAGATTTAAACGAGGCTATTGAATAGAAAACGATGAAATTTTCAGAATAGTCACTGAATTGCATTTTAATTTTAGAACAATCTTCACATTTAAAAAATCGCCTTTCATTAATGTTGTTTTTCTTTTTCTGTAATGTAGTCGACGTGAAGTTGGCTTTGCTGCGGCCAGATGGGGGCACTGTCCAGTTAGCTGACGTTGTGGGACAAAGCTCTTGTTGTTCAGGCTAATTCTACAAAATCGAAATCGCTATTCCATCTCTATTTTGGCCTACTTCGGCCCTATATCGGCCTTATAGTGATTTCACACGCAATAATGTCTGCATGCCGTGCCGTCCCATGCTGCGGGCAAGCGAGCCACGAAGGACGCTACGCAACAACAGGCCAGCCCGGAATGGCACGGGCTGACGCTGCTCGACACGCTTTAATTATTCCGTCTGAAATACGAACGCGTGCTGTGCCGAGCTGCTGGAAATGCTAACAAAGCTTTATTGTAGTTAAAAATTATCGCCACCAGTTGTTGTCAAAAAAGGAGACCGTTTGAAATCAAATCGCGCTAGCCCTCCAAAATCTGCTAAAGGGGCTGGCCGCGTCCGGCCGTGGCCAGCCCCAGCCCGAGACGAATTATTCCGTGTGAAGTCACTATTCATGCGTGGAGCAGTGGCAATGCTGACCGCTGAATTGTGACTGAGGTTGGCGCTAATGACTTAGCAGTCGACGCGCCATTAAACCTCACTCCACCCTTTCCCCCTCCCTTCCCCACTTTAATGTAGCCCCAAAATTAACCACAGTCGTGTAAAATTCCGGCAATATTATATATTTTTCTAGAAATTACCCGGTATTATGTTGGCCTTGGTGGAACTTATTGTGGAACTTATTCGGAATATTAGGCGGAATTGAATGAAGTTGGTCAGAATATTTCATGAATCAACCGGCAATTGAGTAGAATTAAGAGTGGATTAACAGCAATTCAGTGAATTGGAAATCATTTGGAATTGATTCGAAATAGCAAATATTGTACATGGCAATGAATTGAACGGCATTGTAACATGGCAATGACTTGGTTGGAATTGACTATACCACTAGTGAATAAGATTTGGTATTCATCTGGAATGGAATTGCCTCTCAACGGTATTTATAGGAAGAGATGGACTTGACTTGCAGATCGCTTGTTGTGCAGGTAATTGACTCAAATCCGTTTAAATGGAGTTATGCTATGCCCATCATTACAGGTGAAAACAGCTTTTATGGCCACACAAAAACCTCAGTTCTTATAAAAGTGAAAATGTAGGAAAGAAAAAAAGAACGACAAAAAAAAACATGGCTATAAGTAATAATAATAATAATAAATAACTTCTTCGACAGAAATGTTAAAAGAAAGACGAACACGTTTTCCGTGTTAAAAAAAAGCCTCTAGAAGGTGGGGAATGTTAGACCGCTAACAACTCTGTCACTACAGTTACGGCATAAACTAACGCTTGCCGGATTTATAACATTTTCTTCAAGAATTGGCTAGTCTTATCGTAACTTTAGTAGCAGAATTATTAAGTTGTTTGATGTTTCCGAAATTATATGGAGACTTTTTGGAACGTAAGACTCGTGGTCTTACTTTTAATATTTCCTTCGAAGATCTTTATTTTGTTACTTGTTAGTATTATCAAGCACATATATTTAGAAGATATCTTTACAGAATAAAGGCAACCCTTCCGACTAATAAAGAAAGTGAAGAAAGGCAGATGAACAAATGAAGATGCAATCGTAGAAAATTACACTTTACCTTTTTTCCGTTGGCCGTTTTATACTTCGGTAACAAGTCTGCATTCAGGAAATCATCAGAACTTAAGTGTTCATGGATCATGGACTTGAATGTTCGACCCTATAGTAATAACAGAAGAAAGAATTATTTCCCAATAATGAAAAAGTCCACTGAGAAAAAGCGGGTAACTGAGTTGCACCTAGATGGAATGATCCCTTTTTTCATGTCTATTTGCTCATAAAAATGCTTGTTTGCGTGAAGTCAAATGATTTGTCGAATTTTCGTTGCCAATGGTAACCACCCATGTGAACATCCTATAGAAGATTTGTAAGATCCTTTAAGTTCTTACAAGGGTCCTGTAAGATCTTGGTACAAGATCATGTAGGATACTGCCAGATTCTGCAAGATCCTGTAGGATTTTGTACCAAGATCTTTCAGGATCTTGCACAAAGTAAGATCCTGTAGAATCCTGTAGGATCCTGTAGGTTCTTAGCAGGATCCTACAGGATCCTACAGGATATTGCATAAGATTAGATATAGGATCTTAGCAGGATTCTACAGGATCTTGTACCAAGATCTTACAGGATCTTGTAAGTTTTACTCTTTCTGTAAGAATTAAAGAATCTTTAAAAAAAACCTTAAGGATCTTCAAGGATGTTACATAGATGCTCATATGGGCACTGGCCGTTGGCTAGTATACACGGCATAGACATACATTTCTTAGACGGTTCACTTCAAACACGGAAATTTCACAGCTTAATGGGAGACATTCAGTGAGCTTGGTTGAATTAACGTGACACCACTTACACAGTAGTCTCTTACGTCGCTTTAGGAAGGAATGCAAGCAGGAAATTTACACACGAGGTGCAGGATTAAGCGATTAATGGGACTTCATGCCGTTTTCCTACTCCTTTGACACGTGTGAGACTTTATTCCTGCCAATCTGAGAGCTTTAAAGAGGACTATACCACCGCTCTCTACCGTGACGTTACAATTATTAGCCAATGACAAACGAGCGAGCGTCTGTGTAGCGGTCTGAGTGGACTATCCCAGTCACGTGATATGAGCGTCATGGTAACGAGCCATGGCTCACTGTATAAATCGATATAGGATTAGCGTGATGGGATTAACTCTTTTACGTTGATATAAGAAGTTTGATCTTAGGCGACACACAGGCAACGTAAGGGAGTACACGAAGTTATTATGTCTACTTTACATCACTTTATAATAACGTGCTTGTAGCTACTTAAGCTACTTGTAGCTTGTACTTGTAGCTACTTAAGGTAGAACAGTGTTCCCTCACTGCGTGACCACTTAAACCACAAAGACTCACTTATGCTTGTTTAGGGGCTGATTAAATTAACCAGTTAAAGCGGTGGTGTATGTCCACTTTAACCCATAAAGGGCGAACAGGAAGAAGGGTGGGGTTCCTGCGTGAATTTTCATTCCTTGATTGAATGCGAATCAATTGAATTGAAGGCGCTTTTCCCATTTTGTAAACACGCTTTGCAACTGCGGTGTTTTTCCAACTCATCGCTAAAAATATGCTTTCTAGTTGCCACGTAAACGTCGTAATTGGTGACCGAGGGAGGAGACTAACCTGTGTACCACCGATTTTTACGAACTGCACAGATTACTTTTCGCAAATGACTAGAAAATGTTGTTGACCCAATATACTATCACAACATTCAAATTACAAATCGTGAAGCAATAAATGACCTCCGGGTTTCCTACGGGTACTCCGGTTTCCTCCTTCATGCGGCAAAAAACAACTCTTCTGATGGTGGTATCTTCCAATTAACATCTGCCGCTTGGGAATTTGGGTGGGTGGATGCCTCGTGCTTCGTCTATTTCTATTTCTATTTCTATTTCTATTTCTACCTACTTACCACAATGTAGCCTACTTCATAGTTGGTGCCTCGTGCATATAACACGGGAATGGCATTTCTTCTTGTCTCATTAAATATTTTGTAGGACGAACCATGATCAACCTGGAATGAATCGATGTGTATTAGACCTCGTTAACATCTAAACTCGGAAATGTTTTACAATTAGTTCATCGTCGTAAATTAAAGCAAGAATCCAAATATATAATTTCCGTTGTATTACGTATACAAGTGAACGGTGGAGTAGGGTGAATGAAATATCGCATACAACAAGAATGGTTCCAATTAAACTGCAAAACGTTTTGTTTAAAAGTATTTATGGAGTTATATCAACACACCAAAACATTCACTAAGTTAATCGCACCGAATAATACTTTGGACGTTAAATGAAAACTAGAACATTGCTACCGAAAGTCTCAATGTTCTAGTTTTCATTTAACCTTTGTACTATTAGTCAGTGCGATTGGCTTGGCGAATGTTTTTGGTCCTTTTTACCAGTTTTAGTTTTTCATACGATTTAAGAAACCAATGACGTACCTAGAGAAAGACGTTGACTTCGTCCTCGTTACTACACGGATATTTCTTGTAACCTTACGTCTTCTGATACAAATTGCTTGTGCAGATGAACGGCTCAATAATTATTTTAAACATTACTTGGAAATATTTGAAGAAAAAGGAGACTGTGTGAAGAGGGGAACCCTGGACTTCTGTTTATGAAATCAATACTCATTGCAGGGGTTCGAGACGATGTCCAAAATAGGCTAGAAAGACACCATAGTTGCTGAAGGAGACTGGTAGTTTCTCACACTATCGTGGTCACACACGATGGTAAAGACTTTGTGAGAGTTCCCTTCATAGGTAATCGAGTAGCCCTCAGGCAATATATGCTGGGCTCTGTCACTGCCCTAATAGTATAGTGGCGTATTACTGTTTCTGCCGTATTCTCAGCCCATCAGGAATGTTACTGTTATTGTTTCATGTAACTGTTACTACGTTTCAGTACGACTGTACTGTTGTCTTGCTTTAAAATCGTTACAAGCAATAATACAAGTTTTTTTTTTTTTTTTTTTTTGCTGTCTATGTGCATCAGCTTACCAGAATTATTCCTATGCAAAATGCCAGAAAGATGCCACCGGCCATTATTCAAACGAAAGGGATGTTTTCTGTAAATAGAAGGAACGTATTAAAACTTGAATAAAACTGGAACCGTTATGATCTAAGACCTTAATCCCAAAAAGAATACGGCCCAGTTTTTACAACAACCATTTTTACTCTCAAATAAAATTAATTTATTTATCAATCCTCGTTTCCTTGATACTTGAAGAAAAACTGTTGCACATTTTTTCTGTAAATATTTTTTCTTTATGCTTACCCTCCTTTACTAGGGAGACTAAAATCCCACAACCACGAGACAGCTTCAATATCGCTATAAGTATGGAGCTTGTTCAGTGACCAGAGTAATAGACCAAACAATTTCTATCTGTTACTCTAGTCACAGAACAAGCTCCATACTCCTAAATGTTGCACACATTCTCCCAACACTATAGATTATTATATAAGTACTTCTTACGTCATTCCTATCCCAACGCTCCCTAAGTCCCATATCCCAGGCAAATTGTCCAAACAGCAGAGGTACAGTGGTTTCTCTGCATTTACTTGCTGAAGAGAAAGTAAGATGAAAAATTGCTTGTTCTTGGAGAGGTCAGTGGTTTATCTACATCTACTTACTGAAAAGAATGTATATTTGAGAATTGTATATTTTTGGGGAGAAAAAAATCAAAACTTGAAAAATAATCAGAAAAAAATGTAGCCTACTGAAAAACTGGACTGAACGTAACTTTCTGAACTATTGACTGCGAGAGAATTAGTTTTTATGTTCTTTGTTTAAATAAACAAACACCGGTCGTAGCATTCTGTTATTCGCATTCTGCTCGACTACTGACGGTACAACAGTGGACTTCCTAAGGTAAGCCAAATTGAAATACTAATCCAAAATTTCCCTTCGTTTAGCAGATTTTTTTGTTCGAATTTCATTCATTTGTTAGCGGATTTTGGCTCTTTTATCTTCATTCTAATACGAAACTCGTATGCGCACTAATGTAGGAAATGGAAACTGAGCCAGGAGCACACGCGAAAATTGTAATAAAAACTTATATTTCGGTGTCAAATAATAAGACGGGCGACACCATCTTCGGAGAGACGAAAAATAAAACAATAAATTTTCGCCGCAATGACATCGTCCTAATCACATCCTACCTACATCTCAAGTTATGACACACTGGGCCTACTTGTCCCCCCCCCCCCCCCGCTCAACTCCCATATCTTGCACACTTCGTCCTCCCCTCCCCTTCCATGTTGCAATCCGGCTCCACAGAGTTTTTTGCTCGTTCTCTTCCCCGTTCACCCCACCCGGGTGTCGGGGACGCGTGCCCGCCCCCCCCCCCCTTTCATATATACGTTCTCCCATCCTTGTCCGAGCTCCTCTGCATACAACTTCCACACCGTTTCGTGCACGATTCCTTTCGTTTGTTGCCCCCGTGCAGGCCCTCCTTATACTTTCCCCTCTGTTGTTGTGGCCTCACCCAAACTTCACATCCGTCGTCCATTCTCCATGCTCCTTGCATCCCATACGCACGTCCCTGTAAGTACTTTGTTTTCATGAATTTGTTGACTTACACATGTTAATTGAACTGTGTTTTTAGCCTATTTAACTGTTTTTGGTATCTCACATCCGTAAGCAGTCGTTTACACGATAGTTTAATGTTTTAGAACCGCCTGTTTACCAATGACGCCAGCATGGTGTAAGGTGTTTTTATTCTTTTATTTTTCGTCTCTCTGAAAATGGTGTCGCCCGTTTTATTATTTGACACCGAAATATAAGTTTTTATTACGATTTTCGCCAGTGCTATACTGGCTCAGTTCCCACTTCCTTCATTCTAATGATCAGCTAAATAAACACCAGTATCGCGTCAAGGAAACAGATCTAATATGCAGTATGGTCTATACATAACGCTGAATGGATAGCAGGAACGCTGGCTGTCCCACGGGCAAACAAAGCCATGGTCTACTGATGTTGGTTTATGTAAAAAAAAAAGAACAATTTTGGCATCCGCTTTGCACTACCTTATTGTATTCAAATGCGTACTTTCGTGTTTAGGTTGAATTTTGTTATGAAAACATACCTTCATAATTTTCAAAGGGACATTAACCATTGGAAAGTAAGTTAACGACAGCCACAAGCCAATCACGACTCCTTAACACCGGTTAAACGACCGCATGGTATTTTATCCGATTATAACTTCACTTTCATCCCTCCATCTTGAATTAACGATCGACTAGTCTGATATCCGGAGTTCCGCCACAGAAAGAATTTGGTACGCCTAGACCAATTTCAAAACACATACGACGCACCTGATAGTCAAGTGACGCATTATTTACCTTCTCGGCGGAGTGCGTTTAATCTTAGGTTACCCTAGTAACAGAAGATCAGCTTTCCTCTGAGCCGAGTTAGGGTTCATTTATGCAGCAACGACAAATTTCTCGCTTACTAGCTTTCACTTGGTTAATACTAAATCTGCTGGCTGCTTCACGCCGTTACCGGCTTTCCAGTTGTCTCTACGTAGTAAGCATGGCAACAACGCGGATGCAAATCTCCTCCTCGTGCCTCGCGACACGACGTACGAAGTGGGCAACATGACAGCGTCAATTTATGACAACTGGAAAACAATTTTTACTGCTGTATAAAACGACAGACAGATTTCTGAATACCGGTATTCAATGAGCTGTCTTCGATTCGACAACCCCGAAATGGACGCCATGCTGTATTTTGAATTCTCGCTGCGAGTAGCTATTTATTCTGCCGTCGTTTGATGACTGCTAGAAGCTGTTTTTTCAGCGAGAATAGCAAATTTTGGAAATAGCGTGAAATGGCAACAATTTGTTGTACCAATGTTTAAAATGACTGTTGCACTTTGTTCTTTATCCGTGTTGTTATTTATAACTAGCTGAAGCCCGTGCTATGCACGGGTGGTGTTGAATGCACGATTTGCAACACTGGTTAGGTATGGTAGCTGATATGTGCGTCCATGTTCGACCGAAATAAGTTTTTTTCAAATTGTTGCGCATACCGGCTAACAAACGCTGATTTTCGTTCGCTTCGCTCACTCACTCAGGCAGCGCATCCTGTGACTCAGATCCCCCTCCCCCACTGCTAAATGATACTCTCTTTCTGATGATCACTTCTATCATTCAAAGTTCATGTTGGCGAAAATATCAACACTTATTGTGACTCAAATACTAACCCCCCCCCCCCCCACCGACGGCTAATGATCCCTCTTTTGTAATGCTCATCTCTTTTTATTTCTACCAGCCATGTTCATGCTGGTGGACATAAATAAGGCTCAAGACACTCTCGAGAAACATGCTGTCTTGAAAAGCTTCCCCCATTGTCTTCCCCCCATCGTCCGTGTCATCGTTCTGCTCGCAACAGCTGGTCGAAAATAGGCACCACCGAAGTTTTGTTTACTTTTTTAGCGGCATGTTTAGGCACAGATCATAAAAATGAATGTTGAAATGATTGTGCATGATTGTCGAAGTGATTAAGCCTAGGCCAAACTCCACGATGTAAAAATGGTTTCAGCAAACATACCACTACACTGAAGTTGTAATTCACAGTCACGAAAAAATTAGGGAAGAACAGCTGAGGAATGCGCGGCTGAGGTATTGGATGGGGTGAAGCAAATATTTGGGCCTCCCTTTGAAGAAAAGTTGTCAAGATTTATAACAAAATGGATGAAAAAATAGAGAGTGGCCAGAGATGGGGAGGTGATATATTGAGGGAAGGGGGATTTATCTCTGGGGATGGGAACAGGGCAACTTCCCCTCCCCCAATTCGCCTCAGGGCAGCTGCCATCCATTGCTACTTCTGCCCGCCCTCTTTCGCACCACTGATCTCTCCACTCTTTTTTGTAATGTATCTTCAGACAGTTTACCCCCACCCCCTCCCCAGATATATGCCCTATCCAATCCCTGGACACTCTCCCTTACGTTTTTGTGTATTTTGTAATGAAACTTTGAAAATTCCCCACCCTCCAGCCCCAGTCGTCATCCCTACTTTTTTTTTTATTTCTTGTGCTAAAATAAAAAAAATTCCTTGTCACTTTTGTCCGTGTCAGTTTTTTTGCACTGAAACTTGACAACCCCCCCCCCCCGTACCTTGTCCCTACAATTTTTTTTTAACAGAAATTTCAAAAATTCCCTCCATTCTCACCCAGGCATGGCGCCAAAGCGCAGGAGGAGGGGGGGGGGGAGCAGCGGCTGGGCTCAACCAATAGGATAGCACTAATGTTTTCGCTGGGGAACAGCTGAAAACCTTTTAGGGACAAAATAGGCGTTCTTTATATTGTGTGAAAAGAATAGGTCATCAAAATTTCGAACACAGATTTTATTACGCCACTACTGCCACTCATCTCTACCCCCAACTCATTTTACTTCCATACTCAGTTCGAAATGAACCCCATCCTAACGCTCACCCATCCTGATGCTCACCCTTATTTTTTTTTATTTTACTAAAACTTCTAAAACCCCCTCCCCGCCGTTCGTTTATCCCTACTATTTTTTGGCACTGAAATATCCCACCCTGCGTTTGTTATTGCTTCTGTTATTGTTATTGTTTTGCCTGATCTCTTGTATTAGCGGACCCCCTCCAACGGCCCATCTCCACTGCTAATGGTTCCCTCTATGTAATGATCACTTCCATTATATTCTTCCACCTTGGAAGTGATCATTCCCAATCATTCGTCCAAACTTCCACGTTATCATCGTACGCGCTGCCCTGCCCTGCCCATTGAGGCCCTGCCCTGCCTTTCTTGCTAGGCCAGCTGAGATAGTAGCTGCGTTCCTCGCTCCACTCCAGGCCTGTCAGCTTCATGCTCTTCCGGCATTATAGTTAGTGACGAACCAGAGAGGATTGGTATCTGAACAAAATTTATGCTTTAAACTTTAAACACGTAAAGGCATCGATCAAATTGTGAGATCTGGCGCATATTGAGGGCTTTGCACGCATTCACTAAGTTGAGATACAAATTCCTTTGGGTTGTCAATCCGTACGGTACTGGACGACTCCAAGCGTATCCGTCACTGAACAGAAGCAAGCTGACGGGCCTGGAGTGGAGCGAGGTACGCAGCTATCTCAGGTGTCATTGCTTTCTTGATTCATGGTTTTTTATGTTGGTAATAGATGGCGCGGTCTGTCCATGGCCTTGCCGGAACCAAGGTCGAGTGGAACGATAGTATTAGGAAAAATTTGAAATAAACAACTCGTCTCACTTAACCAATAACGCTCATTGCTCATTGGCCGGAACTGACCGTGAACCCTCGACTGCTGTTACAGTTTTAACCAAACGCCTAAATTCAACCAACACAACAACCGTATGACCCTGACCGAAATTTTGACGTATTAACTACTTTCACGGTAACGTGATTATTTTTATTACTGGGTTTTGGGTTGTGTGGGTGAACCGGAAGACGGACCGGAAGTTGCACCGATTGTACGGAAGTTGGTGTCACGTGCCCAACTGATTTAACGATCTTACATATACTTTAACTGCTGTTAAAGTGTTAACCGAATACCTAAATTCAACCAATACACTAACCTTTAACGTAGCATCTACTTTCACGGTCTGAATATTTTTATTACTGTTTTTCTGGAATTTCCGTCAGTGGACCGGAAGTTGTACCGGAAGCGGATTTAGCGATCTTATATATATGATGCATTTAATTTGTTGCCTATTACCACATTAATAAACAAAAACGGAACGTTAAATGTTTAGGGGTCTAAAAGTCAAAACCTAGAAGGAACACGGACAAGGTTTGACAGTAAGGATTTAGGTGTTAAATTTTGTAAGAGGCTGGTAAGCATTACACCCTTACTACCCGGTTTAGTTCTACTCTATTCGAACAGAATGTGTGTATGAACGGCTGTAGCAGGTTTTCTTTGTTCATAGAATATTGCTATGGACTTTAAGAACATAATTTTCTTGTGAAGTTTGGCATTTTGTGTCCTTTGATGCTTTAGAATGTTTTATTATATTTCGTAGATTTACGGTAAAGGATAACCAGTAATGCTCTCTGCTGCGAATACCTGCCATGTTACTAAATCGAAAAATAATTTTCAACATAAAGCAAAGCAGCAAACCTATACCATACTACCACTGGATCATCACATGGGTCATTGTAGGAGGATTTCCAGTTTTTCGTAAAAATGTATTTATTTCTGACCACCGGGTAGTAAGGGTCTAATGCTTACCAGCCTCTTACAAAATTTAACACCTAAACTCATACTGTCAAACCTTGTCCGTGTTCCTTCTAGGTTTTGACTTTTAGACCTTTACTCTAAACATTTAACGTTCCGTTTTTGTTTATTAATTCGTGTTACTTTTAGAATTGCAGCTAAACTGTAAAACAGTGCAGTTGACGGTCAAAATTGAGAGTTTAACACAGAGACCATAGGCTGACTCTTACTAACACTGGCTATCGTCACTGGCTTAATAATAGAAACAAATCCTTTAATCTTTATAGTCACGCAGCTGGCGTTTGCTAATTGGCATTGTTGCATAATAACAATGTTTAAAACAATGTAAAACATTCAATCTGGTCGTTTAGAGCTCCATAACCCCTGAACCACTTGACCAATTAGAAAATGCCTTATGGAAAGGGCACATCTACAGAGCAATACCTGTAAAATGAGCTAAGAACCAGCTTCATAGGACAAATGGTTTGACCTGTAGAGAGGACAGACGAAAGGTACATCCCCAGAACAAGACCAAGACCAAGAACAAGACCAAGAACAAGAAGTGGTCTATTTGGCCCTTCTCTGTAGCTCGGGTTTGGCTCGCCCGAATTTCACATTTTTTGGACTGCAGACAGGCCTTGACGAGTCAAGGCTACATACCAAATTTGGTTTAAAGATGTTTACTTTTGACGGAGTTATAAGCTCTCAAAGTTGAAAGTTTAACACAGAGATCCTAGGTCGACCCTCACTAACACTGGCTATCGCTAGTGTTAATTCATTTAACAGACACGGGAAATTAATCGTAAATAAATAACGGTTGCCTAGCAAATAGCGTTCAGCGAGCGAGAAGGTCTTGTTGCTAAACGCGCCCTTACGCCATTCAGGTTAGGCTTATCGCCGCTACTATGTGAATCGTGGCAAACCGACGCAACCCCAGTAAAATTAACCCGAAATAGCAGAAAATGAATTAATTAACTGAACAAAAAACGGCTTCACCGTTTAGAAAAAAGCATTAGAGCTCGTATCCCAATACTCACAGCTGTGAGGGTACACGAATAAAAACAGATCAGAGTTCACTCGAAAGCAACGAACTCCAATTCCAGGAAACAAGGACTGTTTTTGCTCAGGGGTTATGTCAAAAAGTGAACGCAATTTGTGGTTGAAATGTTTAATGTTTGTGTGCATGTTTACGTGCACTTAATTTGGGTGTTGTACAGGCTTTTTTTTTTTAATATTTGTCTGTGTTTGTTGTTTTATATTTTAAGTATGTTTCCTGTGAGTGGCTACATGTGTATTTTGTGTGCATTTATAATTTGTGAAACAAGCATACTCCTAATTAAGGCAGTTTTTGTTGCCTGTCTTTGTGTATGTATTTTTCATCCATTGCAGGCGTTTTGCTGTTTAAGGCGTCTGTTTGTATGTGTTTTAGATTTTCGTTCAGTTTCATGTGCGTGTGTATGTTGTATTTGCTTGTTTGATTGATGATGTACTTGACTACGTGTGCGTGGAGACTGGCATGTCACAATCCTTGTTCCCTTGAATTGGAGTTCAAATTATAGTTCGTTGCGTTCGAGTAAACTCTAATCCGTTTTTATTCGTGGACCTTCACAGTTGTGAGTATGGGGATACGAACTCTAATGAATTTTTCTAAAAGGTGAAGCCGTTTTTTGTTCAGTTAATTTGTTGGCTTTTTTCGCTTCCGTTTTATTGTAATTGCTACGGTCTGGTCTATCATGTGTACGGTATGTCCACTGTACACCCAATTTTGTTTGCGAAAAAATGAAACATTAGAAATGCGTATTTCTGTTTAGGTTCTGACCAAGCTTTATCCCATGTTTGTTATTTGATGGCAACACACTAACGTGTTTCTAGGGTATCAACTGATGGGTAGTTGATTCTGCATTGTTGCAAGCAGATGCAATATTATGGCAAACAATCGCGGAAACAATTCAACTAGCTTTCCGAAGCCTGCATTGACGAAATAAATAAATCGCTCAGTGATGTCGGCCGCCCATTTTTGAGGCCGAAGCCTTTGCACCATATGGTTTAAAACTGAAAGATTAAAGCGAAAACCAAGACCATTTCATTTTGGTTCTCGACAACGATTGAATATATGTAATGGAGCCGCCCCGAAGCTACTACGACAATGTTACATTCCCCGTGCCCGAACATCGTTGCATCTTGTTCGAGTGAGTTACAATCCTATCTTGTGCACCTCGCCTATTGTTGCCCCATTGTTACAAGTTGCAGCATTGTAACATTTTGACATTGTTAGCCACGCCGTCTCAGCCTCCGCCTCCGCCTGTCCACTTTTTGAAAATTCTCATGCGCAAACGAACTCTAATAAGCACTGCCTGCCGGCTGTGCTAATAATAACTGCCGTAAAACTTAGTATTGTTATAGAACATACACTACAGTATTTTACAGCCGTATTCCAGAAATCCACTCACGTGTGAGTGTGAGAGGGCAAATGTGAGTGCAAACTTCTAAGGTAAGGGTCAACAATTTTAGTACAGCCACAAAAGCAAATGTGAGTGTTCTAACATCTGAGGGTATTTCTATAGATGCGTTTTGACCCTTACACTCATATTTATTAGCCCCACTCACACTTGAGTGGATTTCTGGAATACGCCTGTTTGATTAACAATAAAACACGTATTTGCGTTGGTTGAAGCGCTCTAATGGGTTAGGAGTTAGTTCGTTCCACGACACATGTTTGCTTTCACGGTGAGTTAATTTTTGTTTCGATTAGGTTTGCGATGGATCATTGGGGAAACCAAATTACTCCGTTCATGGAGATGCCAGTAAAAAAATATCATTCCTACAAATACTAAAAGACCCAGTTAGTCTATCTGGCAACAATTTATGCGCTTTCATCATTTCGTGAAAGCAGGAATTGTGAATTCAAGCGAGAAACCACTGCAGTAATAAATACTATAGTTTCCGCATCCCATCTTGAGTTCGCCCGAGAATGAACACATATAATCGATTGTACGAGTTTGTTCGCAGAGTGCCTTGTTGATATCCAAAGTAGTTACAAAAACAATGGCGGCCGTCGGTTAAAACCGCCCCCTCCAGGAAGATGTAGCCGATCACAAAATAAGTGCAGGACTCAAGATACACCGCGCACACTATAGATCATATTATGCAAGTTGAAGTTTTATTTTAAAGTTGAGGTTTAAGAGAGACGGTACATTCTCGTTTCAAATATAACTCGAGCGTATAGTTAACGTATCATAAATTTTCTCACCCACTTGTTACATCCCCAAGCTGATAAAAAAAATCTCGCGCAAGAGCTCGCTCGGTATTTTTCCAGCTTCAGAATGTAAGGGCACGTTTACGCAACCACTCGCTTTTGCATTCTCGCAGCTGGAAGCTAGAAGTCACCTCAAATTCCAACATGGCGGCGGTTTTATATCTGCCGCCTCGCAACGAAAACAGCAAAAACGTGAGTTCAGAAGCGTTTGGCAAAATTGTTTCGTCATGAGGAATTTTTTATATTATTGGCACGGATTATAAGACTGCAAGTATTTACTCAAACGATGTCGGATTTAGCTAATCCATTTAGCGTTGTTACCATGGCAATGTCATCTTTGCCATCGTGATTGAGTTCTAGCTGCGAGAATGCAAAGGCGAGTCGCTGCGTAAACGCCGCCTAACTCTTGGTTGAGAATATTTATCGATGATACAAAAATACGCTTCTTTCGTGGTATTATTACTGATAAAAGCACTTGTTACATCCCCAAGCTGATAAAAACACCTCGCGCAAGCGCTCGTTATTTTGTTTAGCTTTTTACCTCATTTATTGTGATCAAGACCAATAATTATACGGCTGAAAATTATTCTTGTTTTTTTATGTAATCGTAGGGTTTCATGTCTTTTAGTGGCACACCTTCGAATTTATCAACCAGACCTACAAAATAATCGTTTTTACAACTTGCGTAAGATTTACAAGAAGGTTTGAAGGACTTAAATGTAAAATCAGTTTTGTGTAACTTTTCGTGTGACCGGATCAGTGACCTAGCAGCAGCCAACCATTTTGCGTGACTGTTCGATTCGCCTCCGACGAGCTAACGTCACGTGTATCTTTTGATTATTTTGATCATTTCGATGGAAGCTGACCGTATTCCTAGCTTAATTTCGCTCATGGCTTTATTCTTCTAAATTAATCAAAATTATCCAAATTAAATAAGTACTGTATAATATTTCCGCCAGAAATAACGACAGGATGATTTTGAATCGTCAATGAAGCGTCATTACAACGTTCGACTTTTATAACAGACTCCTTCTTCAATTTGTTAGTACTTTGGAACAGTAATAGGCCATTCACACCGCGATGATGTGAACGACCGCTAAGTTACAACCTAAAGTCATACGCAGTCATACGCAGTTTGTGCGCTGCCGATCGTAACAAACGCAACTTTTCATTTTTAGCGTAGCTCTGGCGTAGCTGCCTGACGTCACCCACCGACAGACCAATGGCTGACAAGCCGCTGTGAACACGATCCACGATATGCAAGATGGTGGCGGAGAACACTTCGAAGCTTCGATTAATGCTCGTTGCTTACCCGAACATCTCTGCAACGAGATAATTGTAGAGAACGGCTAAAAAATTGTGCTGTATTCAATGGCGGTATAATTTCATAAATAAAACGGAGAATCACAGTATGATGGTTCGTTTAGGCACAACGTCGCCTCGTAGCCCAGTTTTAAAAAGTAAGCACCCTAGTTCTACTCACTCTGCAGCGTTGATTGGTCCGTTGTTGGTTTGTCGTTGGTCGGCCGTGCTGGTGTGACAGGGTCTAATTTTTAGTGCTGTTGGTCGCCGCCGTTCCTTGCTTTTGTCATCGTTAGTCGTGGCGGTCTGAACGAGCTATTACGCTGCTGCACCCGTGAAAAAAAAAATGAATATCACAGTAAATAAAAAAAGTAAAACTTTTACTTTACATTAAAAAATAAAATAAAATAAAAAAATAATTTAAAAGTCATTCTTAGCTTTTGACGCGCTCCCAGCAATGGCACAGGAAGGGGAGAGGGACAATTTTGCTAGTTAAATCCCATCGGAAATTCCTAGATTCTTTTAAATGCGACAATCGACATGAGCATGAGACATCACAGGGCCCTTCTCTTCTCGAAAATGCCAGGGGTGGCTGAGGACGGAACTCCAACCAGGGAAGTCTGGCACGTGAGACGGTCAGATTTACCATCAGGCCACCTAGCCCCATTCTTAGCAGTGCAAATCAAATTAGCTGTAGAAACCCTTTGCGATACCCCAAGACTCCACTCCTCCCCCCATTGTCCCCGACACATCCAGCCTCCACAAGTCTAATGATCAACAAATTCTTGATGATCGAGCTTGAACCTTGAATTGTTGCACACAATTCATTCATAACAATCACATTGAACCAGCCAAGGAACACCAAGGTGGTCATCGTGGCTGAGCGGTGAGAGAGCTCAGCCTGGTTGCTGGAGGTTTGCGGATCTGGTCGAACCCTTGGCAAAGTCCCTGCCAGGACTGCCGGCCAGGGCAGCGTAAGAGGCTACCATGCTCCTTCAGGGGCTATGGGATGGATGTATTCTGGCTAATTCTGGACAATCTTTCGGCCCCGATGATGATCGGAGGTTCCCCCCGGGCTTGCACCTCCCTTTACCAGATATTTCTTCTTCTCTAAAAATATGGTAATGTTCAAAATTGACCCGTTTCAGCCATACAAGCATTAATTGCTTTGGCTGATTTAAGGCTCGTCAAAATGTCTTTAAAAAAAAAAAGAAATATTCTCAATGCCCAATGCCTCAATATTCTCAATCCCCCCCGGAACCTCCTGTTCCCCCTCCAAGAGGTTTGACCCAGGAACTTTTGCATATCGAGCTAAAAACATGAAATTTGGTACACAAGTCATTCATAGCAGTACAAGTCGAACTAGCTATAGAACTCCCTCTACATACTCTCCAAGGCCACCCAATGCCTCTCCCCCCCCACTCCCCGGTCTTTGCCCCCCTCCCCGAGTCCTGACTACAAATTCTGGCAAATAGTGCTAAAAGAATTAAATTTGGGGTCACAAGTCATGCTGACCAGTACAAATCAAACCAGCTAAGGAATCCCTTGAGATGACACCCACTCTCAGGGGCCCCCCCCCCCCAGTCCTCCTTGTGTTCCCCATCCTCCATGAGCCTTATGACCAAAATTTCTTGCTGAACGAGCTAAACACTTGAATTGTCGAAACAAGTCATTCTTAAAAATCACATCGAACCAACAATAAAACACCATTAAAATATCCCCCAAGGCTCTCCCTAGCATTCCCTTTCCCCCCCTCAGAAAATTATGACAGATCCAGTTAAGAGCTTGAATTGTGGCACGCAAGTCATTCATAGCTGGTTCACATCGAACCAGCCATGGAACCCACATAAAGGAACCCCTTGAGATGACTCCCACTCCCAGGGACCCCCATTCCTCCTTGTGTTCCCCACACACCCATCCTCCATGAGCCTTATGACCATCCTACATACGCTGAACATTTTCCGATAGGGAGACCAAAAAAATCTCGTTCCGGTTAAAGATGGTGGCCAAACAAAGATGGCGGCTGTCTATGAAATTGAAATTTCAATATCTCTTCTTCTATGGGACCAATTTTGAATTTCAATATGTCAAATTAAAGGTCATTTAACGTAGAACGTTTTATTTCCCATGAAGTATTACATATTTCCCAATTGTTTTACGTACAAACTCGAAAATGTAGTAATTAACGGTGTTTGCGGCACACTTTCTTGATCACCAAGCTTAATCCGAATCAGTAATATATTATTAACCTCAAGAAAAGTGATTCCCATTCTTCTGCTTTTATCTTGACGTTTAGAAAATGTTAATCGAACACATAGAAACGGAGAAATGAAGAATTGTAGTCAAATGTTATTTATATGGCAGCAATGCAACATGAGAATTCTGTGTCATTCTTGATTTTGAATATCTAAAGATACTTATGAAAAATATTCCAGATAACTGGTTACAAACCAAAATACAGAACAAAAATCTGTCAATTTAATGACCTAAGAAAGTTGAAGATTCCGGCAGTAAGAGCACTAACATCAAAGGACGTCAGTTCTTAAACTAACCTTCGCATTTGCATAGTGCTGGCCATGGTGAATGGGATTTTAGTATTTACAACTAATATTTTATGACTTACAAGCTACAGCCCGTGTTACGCACGTGTGATGTTGGATGCACCGTTTGCAACATTGGTATGTAGGGTGACACTTTGGCGATTTGAAATATCCAAGATCAAACGTCATAAATGACATCGAAAAAATAACTTTTTGGCTGCAGCATCTAAACCGTTCGTCTGATGGAAAACAAACCAATTACATAATGCCTTCAGAATTAAATTCTTTGGATTAAGGTCTTTAGATGAATGGACTAGACAATGGATGCTGACATCAAAGTCGATGTAATATTTATAGAATCTGTCAGCGTAGGTGAAACCAAACAAGTTATGCGAGGGTTTATCGTAAATTTCCTTTAAAGCTGCAGTTAATGTGATTTGAGGGAAAACTTTTGGCTTGGATAAAGGCCTTGCAGACTGGTCGGACTCAACGAGTTGCTGTGGCGGGAACCTAGTCCGATGAACTCTTGGTCAGCAATTGGGTGCCGCAAGGATCCATACTGGGCCCTCTGCTTTTCACCCTCTACATTAACGATTTAAAGTGTGATATTGAAACACCATTATTTAAACTTGCAAATTCTGTCAACCTTTCCGGTCCTGCTGCATAACTTTCTTAACTTACCAGCTCCAGAAATGTAATTGGAGACTGGTCAGAGAGGTAGCAACTTCCTATCGCTGCTCAAAAATGTAACACCCTAAATTTAGGAAGAACAAACCCTAAAAATAATTGTAACATTCATGGCATCAACATACCTTTATCTGATGCAGTTAGAGACTTAGGGGTTTGTTTTAATTCCAATCTTAAACCAGCATCTCGCTGCAACAAAATCATTGTATGGATAGTAAAAGAGGAGCAGTTATAAGGAACTGTTTCACTTCCGGATATTGACCCACACTTCTTTTGGGTTATGAGGTGTATGTTAGGCCAATGAATGAATGACGCAAGCCAGGTTTGGTCTCCGCATCTGTTATTGGGTGATATTGAGCGCATTATAAGTGTTCAGAGACGTTTCCCAAAATCTAAACCGGGGTACTATTAGTTATCTGACAAGGATTTTTTAAAAATAAATTAGGCCTTGACTCTTTAGAATTGAAAAAGTTATGTGCGGATCTTTACCTCACGTTTTCCATCTTACGTGAATTTACCATTATAGACACTCAAATTAGCTGTTCAGAAATCAAAATTTGATTGTCGAAATTTTTAGTTTAGTAACAGAGTTGTTAAAGCATGGAATACACTGTCTAGTGATGTTGTCTATGATGCTACTCTACACTCATTTAAA
>JAHWFP010022987.1:119821-130383 GCA_023313725.1 Lithobius niger
CTCAGCAAGAATTTGTTGGTCAATAACATCATTGAGGTGAGCGTGGTGGGGCGCAGGAAGGGGCCTTAGGGAATATGTCGAGGGGGTTCCACAGCAAGTTCGTTTTGTAAGCTAAGAATAACTGGTATACAAATTTCAAGGCTTTTAGTTCGATGTGCATGATTAGCTCAAATTCTGGCTCGTAACAGCCGTACTACACCTGGAGATCGAACCAATGAACCGATGATGAAGTTTTATAGCTTAAAACGTAGGCATGAAAAATGCCTAGTGACTTTTGAACGCTATTTTAAAGTGACTACAACATTTAATTCTTGTTATTATTGTTGTTCTTGGGGAAATATTGCTTTCACCTATATATCGAACGAACCGATTATAAATTGTTATAGCTTAAAATTCAGTATTAAAAAGGCTAAGACTCTTATAACAGTTATTTTAAGGTGATTACAATATTCATTTTGTCGTTATTCTTGCTGGGATAATACGAAAAAAAAAAACAGATATTAGTATTAAAAAACGCTTAAGCGTATAAAATACGGATGCAGGCCTGAAAAGACTTACAGCTATAAAGAACGGATAAAAGAAAAAGACATGTAAGTCATCAGTATCGCAATAATTGGGACGCTGGAGATTCTTTACACGTATTAGTGCGACACTGGTGGCTTAAGGCTTACATCCGTATTTGATACGCTAAAGCGTTTTAATACTAATTATTATTATAAGTCAGCCGAACTTTTGGTGATTTGATTTAATAGAATACTCTTCTTTTAATTATTACATTTATTTAGGAGTGTTATAGGTCGTTTACACCCCAAACATAGTTTGATATGGTTTTGTCTTTCCTTATATAAGTTGTAACTCATACGTTTCAATCGACCATAATGTACGCATTAACTAACTCAATCCCGATTACGTAGAATTGGTTACGATAGTGCATGAAAACTAAATACAGCGTACGCAATTTGGATTATGATTGCTTTTGACAGGCGAATGTAACAGTAAACAACCAATAACTTTCTTCACCGATTTTAAGGATATGTAGTTTTTAAGGCAGCGTTGTAGCCTGCTCTGCATGCTTTAGCATTTATTGCATTAATATATTAAAGTAGTAATTTAATTACTGCAACGTCAAATTCAATTTGGCCTACAGTTTAATTTTTTCCGATCTAATATGACATATTCTGTCAAAATACAATGTTAGTCTATGAAGGATTTAAAAATAACAACAATTGAAAACCGGTTTCCAACCAGTCTGAAACGAACCGCACTTTCTATTACTTATACCACACGCCATGACTGTTTGCTGTGACGTGCATATCACGTGACTGAGCTAGTCCAATCGGACGGCGAAACAGCCGTTGTCCTCGTTCGTAATTGGCTAGCTCATGGTGATGTCACGGCAAACAGCCATGGCGCGTGGTTTAGATAATCATAACTGAAATGGAACCAGGAGCAGGAACCACGTTTTTTTTTTCTCGTGGTTCGACTCCCTGGTAAAAATACAATTGCAGCTGTATATTATGAGATATTATGAGATGGATCATCAATAAAATCAGACGCTGCCATCCTCAGAAATACTTGACAAATTCAGTTATCTAAATATCAGACTTACTTGGTATATCGCAACTACGGTTTAAAATCCAGTCCATATGGCGGAATGAAGCTGAAAATTATGACGTGCTTATGCATCCGCCCTTCGATTTATTGAAAGCCTTACGAAAAACTATTGCGTGTCATGTTTCGTGTCAGACTTCCTTAAACTATAATAAACGGGTTTAGCAGCAATTGCAGTGGTTAAAGCTGTTAGTACATTTCGCAATTAACAGGATGTTTTTTCCAGGTATTCAGTTTCGAGATGCAGTAATAATTTTAAACTTTAAATTTAATATAAAATTTTTTATTTAGTATGGTTTTTCAAAACGAATATCGTTCTTCCTCAAAATATAAAGCCTCCGTAATAGCTTTGTTTTCAAGAGAGTTGGTGATTGTTATGCTCTCTGGGTCCCACGACACTTTACATGGATTTTCTTGTTTCACTAATTTTAAATAATTAAACTTTACGTCCTGCTCGGTATGCTTTAGCTTTTTTTATGCTTTCATTCAGTTACGACGTTTTCTCCACTACGTGGTTTGGGTCCCCTTCCTACGTGTTGGCAAATTAATGTCATCAGACTAATGCCAAAGCTGTATTCCCATTTACGCCGAAACCCGTTTCGCCGAAAATTATAAGCTCCGAATAAATTGGGCGAAAGGGGAATTTTCGTTTCGCCGAATCCCATTTCGCCGAAACAAAATATTCTTTAAAAAATATGACGTTGGAAAACTTAAAAGATGCTGTCCTAATTGGAAGGTATTTATGATTATTTGCGGTTCCTGATGTTGTATGCTTAGCTGCAGCGAGCGCAGCAGCACGAACAAGACACATAATTTGGGGGGGGGGGGGAATATTAGGGAGACTAGATTCGGCAGAACGGGAATTCCCCTTTCGCCGAAAATTAAGACACCCAATTAAAATCGGCGAAACGGGAATCGGCGAAACGGTCAAACACCCCGCCTCGGTCGGGCACTGAACGAAGTAGCAAGTTTAATTCACGGAATGGTTGACAAGAGTTATCTAATCAGTTCGTGCGGTTTCAGTGTAACTCAGGCCTACACGTGGAACTAAATTGTATCAAACAAACAATTATTCGTGTTTAACCACAAATTAGCTGGACGATAACAAAGGACTTAACGTATACGCTTGCTGTTTGAAATGTTGCATGATGCACACCCAAAACAGTCTTTGTACCCTTTGCACCCTTTAATGTATTTATCTATGAAATTTACTGTTTAGTATTTAATCTTTTTTCGTATCTTTCCGCAATGCAATTTAATTTAACTGCTAAACGGATATTCTGCGGTAAAATAAAATAAAACTAGCTGACCCCGGAGTAACATACGCCGTCCTAGCAAACCTGCTTCCTCCCCTGTAACACTCCTCCCCGGTCACTTCCACCACTCCCTCTCTTGCCCGCTTGCCAGCCCGCCCGTTGGTTAAGCAGTTCGATAAAGCTGCCATATTCGGACGGTAGCCCGTCAGCCCATAACAGCCCACACGACGACCGACCTCACTAAACGAATCACAGCCGCATACCGCACGTCGACCGACTTCTCTCAGACTAACAATGATATTGCTGTTGTTATTTTGTTTTGGAGCCGGTCATTGTTGACGCTTATTATGAACATTAAAAAGGGGGTTTCAAAGGGTTTAACGAGCGTTACCCACTCTTGGTCATCTGCCCGAAGCCCGAAGGCCCTATGTCTGCAACAGCCAGATTCCCAGGCGGTCACCCGCCTGCACATTAAACATTTTATGAACAATGAATTTGTCGGATTACAATGCTATTGCTGTTTTCATTTTGTTTTGAAACAGCAATACGCATTATTAACTTTGAATCACACCAGCATAGTGTGAGCGTATGGTCCTTTTGGGCTCAATAAATTAATCAATCAACCATCAGCATTCATGGACGAGCCTTCGCTAACAGAAATAAATACAGGGTGAACCAAAATTATGTTCCCATTGTTGTTTGAAAACAACAATGAGCACGCTCTTAGCAATGCTCTTTCCAGAATGAAACGTTAGCTATGGGAGGTGGTCTATTCTAGAAAGAGCATTGTTACAAGGATACCACAACAAAGTAGAGCGTACCCTGAATATGGATGAATAATATTGAGTAAAGCTGTGCATGCTTATACTGACCGTTGTTGAGAACAACAAGTTACAGACTTATTACTTGTTGGTCTGTTGCTATCAGCCCATTTTGATGAACGTTCCTGGAAGTTCAAAGCTTTCACGAAAAAAGCTTTGGCAACAATCGATGACATCATTGTTGAGTAATTGTTGCGTATTGTTGCAATGGCTCTTTTTCGGTAATTTGGAGCATTATTTTAGAACCCATGACGGACGATGAAAATAGTCCTACACTTCAATCGAGGTAGATTATCATTTGTTTTGCCACCTTTTTTACGTTTTTAGTCCCTCTATTGCCAGAGGAGTAGGTGAACAAACAAATAAATAAACAAACGCAACGCCCTGTTAAGTGAAGTAGACTAGCCACATCGCTCGATACGCTCGAGGAGATTACTTATTGATCCTCTTTAAATAAGGTTTAAATGACTCCGTATAATGCAATTCTTGTGTTGCTGACAGACATTTCCACACTAAATATGACCATCACATAGGCTAAGTGTACTACGCGTTTTTCGTAAGGTTTCAGTTCATAAACAAAATATAATTTGTGCCTACTCTTCCGTTTCTCTTTGTTTATATCTTTCATTATCTCATTCGCCACGTCATTTGCTTACAGTTCACCAGCATTGACGATCTACCTTAAAACCACTTCATAAGTTGATTTTGAATGCGTGGTAAGCATTCTGACACGTTATGTAAAAATGAGGAAATTGAGGAAATCGGACGGCTGTACATGACGCTTCCTTCATCCTACGTAGCAATAAAAGCAAGCAAATACCTCGCCTTCTATATAACAGATTCAATGACGAGTGATGACGAACGTAATTCACCACGACACCTTCACAGGTAAATGCGAGCAAGAAGGAAAAATAATAAATTTGCTTTTAAACGCGTGGCAAGCATTCTAACACGTTATGCAAAAATGAAATTGAGGAAATCGGCCAGCAATACCGCTGTACATAACGCTTCCTTCATCCTACGCAGCAATAAACGCCAGCAAACACCTGGCGTTTTTCACAACAGATTCAATGACAACCGTAATATACAACGAAACCACCATAGTACGACACGTGAATACGAGCAAGAAAGTAAAACTTAAAAGTAACGGAAATTGTCAGCACCGGCAGGCTGGTTAAATTTTGATTCTATTGCCTAAAACGAAATATCCATAACCTGTAAATTTAGCATTCTTGTTTCTCGAATGCATTTTCTCCAGAGATAAAATTGTCTAAGTGTAGCCAGCTCACTAACCTCAGTGCGCATGTGCACACCCCTCCTATATAAAGGCCGTAAAGCGAAAGAGGCCATCTTTATTTCCTCTCGATATGTTATGATGGTGACTGAAGAGGGGAGGTAGGACGGGTACATGTAATTCATACATATCAAATACCAAAACTGGTAAAAGGGGCCGCCAAGTTCCGAATGGTTCGGCCCTTCAAAGGAATGATATCAACACACCAAAACATTCTCCAAGTTAATCGCACCACTTAATAGTTCGAAGGCTAAATGAAAACTAGAATATTCAAGTTTTCATTTAACGTCCGAAGTATTATTCGGTGCGATTAAGTTAGCGAATGTTTTGGTGTGTTGATATCACTCCTTTGAAGGGCCGAACCATTCGGAACTTGGCGGCCCCTTTTAACAGTTTTGGTTTTTGATATGATATCACTCCTTTTTTTAAATTGTGTATTGGCTCAACTCCACTACTATGCACATGTGTACTATAAAGTTCCACGTCAACAAGAAATTGGTTTTCAACAATTTGCTACTACCTTTTGCCTATAGGCCGAACCATTCTCAACTTAGTCACCTCTTTATGGGTTTTTGGTTTGGTTTTAATTTTGTTGTAATTTGTATTACAATATTTAGTTAGTTTTGGTGTATTGATATAACTCCTTTGAAGGGCCGAACCACTCTCAACTTAGTGGCCTCTTTACCAGTTTTTTCTTTGTTTATTTTGCTTTGTTTTTACAGTTGGTTTATTTTTCGTGAATTGGACGTGAATACAATTTATTTGTTTAGATTTATCGTGATGCTCTAGTGTGTGTCTAGGCACGTACGTCAGTATCCACGTTCTCATTGTCCGAACTTTGGCCGTCCAATGAGAGACGATGCCGACAATACTAACAATGGTTATAACAATATTTTCCTACTTACACGCCCTCCCACGCCATCCCTGTTAAGCCCCCAGGCTCCAAACCATAAAAGGTATGCAGTTCGTATTGTACTGCACCCATTCGTCAAATTTCATAGCTGGAAGCCTCTCCGTTATCTCGGTATCGGTGAATAATCACCCTATGCGATTTAACATGGAGATGAGCGAATTAGCTAGCTAGCTAGCTAGTTAACACACTTACAACGTTATTGAAGGTCAGATTTTGCATTGAAAGCAGCTTATCTGGCATTCCTATACGAGTTAATTTTTGTCAGATGGGTCATTGCTCTCGATTTCAACACAATTTAAACTTTTGTACCGCATTATTATTTTCCCCCAAGTACCTGAAATCTACCCAACTATGCTTCAAGTATAAGACACTGACGCTATGGCGCCGCGCTACAATGGTTTACAACCTCGACAATATAACTGATGTGATGTTTGATTGTTTCCTAGCTTAGAGCGACACACTAGCGTGTGTCTCGATTTTAGTTTTAGGCAATAGAAACAAAATTTAGCCGGCCTGCCAGGGCCAGCAATTATCTCTTTCATTTGCCGACGAAAATGTAAATTACCTGTAAATTTAGCATTTACAGAAAACCTCATCTAAAACGGCGGCGGGCACCACCAGACGGGTATGCTAGGGTTAGGATCCGTTTACCACGGAAGTCACAGACGCCCAAAAATCAGGATTGTTAAGGAGAATTTATATTCATGAACTTAAGTTCGGTCATGGCAATTTGCAATTATTGTATTTTAATAATTATTATTGTTGCGAAGCAAGGCCGAACGTCGGCCGGAGCTCCGTCTATGAATACACTAACATGCGATCTTCGTGACTGCATCACGAAATAACCACTGCGGCAATTAAAACCAGATTTTGGACATAGATAGCAGTACACCTAGAGCCAATATGCCAAACAACAACGAATTCTAGGTTGTTTATGACATCATAGTTTTTCAATGCAAAGTTTATTTTGGCAGGTCAAAGTTTCTTTCATTCTGATTGATTATCCCGATCAAATTGTGACGTCATGAGCAGTTTTCAGATAATTGGTGATAAACCAAATTGAAGACATTATTACTTTTCGTCGACCGATTTTACCGTTTAAATACACAATTTTCCATTGGTCTTAACCCCAAGCACCTGTTTCTTACAGTTTAGAAAGTAACAGGCATAATATTAATTTTACTGGGGTTGTTTTGTGTTTTAAAACGATTTTAGAATATACAATATTATTTTAAAGCAATATGATTTTAATCGCTAAGCTAAGCTAGTTACTTTAGCGGCCTTTCCTTGGTTTAATGATACCACTACTTTCAAAGCCAAACCTTTTTGGAAACTTGGCGGCTTCCTTATGCCAGTTTTATATCACTTTTGGTTTTAGGTGAATTAGAAATGAGTCACATACGGTACTCATTTCGGAATATTGGAGCATTCTGAATTTGTAAATAAATGTTTGAAAAAGGAAAGTGTGAAACCACGCCAAACAACAGAAAGCGTAGCCTACTCCATCTAGACACACGCTAGTGGTGTCGCCGCCAAGTAGATGATTTATTGTAGTTGGAGTTTAATTGTTAGAGCGTAATTGTTGTCAGATGGCAGCTCACTAGCAGACAATGTCTTTTAACTGTAACAAGCTTATACATTATTTCAGCATACTGGTGTAAATTCCCAACGCGGTAGAAATATTTGGAAATATTTGGACGTAGCAGCACCGCTGAAGTTATTACAACATTACAATCTCGACAGCAATGAAATTTACAAAAAAATCCATAATTCGATTCCTGAACCGAATTAGCTGCTCTGCAGAAAACTGCAGACTGCAGAAAACCAACACGAGTAAGGCGAGCAACTTTAATCTTCGTAGCGACGAGTAAAACGGGTTCATGCAAATAATGGGAGGCAAACAAGAATTAGTGAACAGTCCTTCTTTGCGACCCTTCCCTTACAGAAATTTCTTGCACGTTATGTGCTCAAACGTCAGCCACATATACACCATACACGCACAATGCAGAAATTTAATTTAATAGCCAAGGGCTTTCTAGGTTTCTTTTTCCGCAGCCAAAAAGTCCCGTCGCTAACCTTCTTCGTTTCGTAGCGAAATGTAAGTAATTAAGTGTCACAATAAAAAGAATGTGTTGAATGTTCACCTGTTTCTCAGGTAGCTTCCAGTCCATTTGAAACCCCATCTTCATTTGTGGCATGGATAACGGGAACGGAAGTTGTGATCCAACAACGCATGACCCCTCTGCGCTTTCAAATGGCACATGGCTTTAAAACCGCTTAATGGAGAAAAGTCACCAACACCCAGCGTGGGCATTTCTTCCGAAGCTCTAGGAAAACTTTAAACGAGTCGTGGCTCCTATATTATTTTCACTGTACGGCGGAATGACTGATACACATCGGAACAATTTCACTGACAGGCTGATTGATTTACTGACACATCCACCTTCGCTTTTATGCTGCAAAGGAAAATTTGCATAATGCAGCTCATGAAACATTTAGAAAATCACAATATTAAAACGCAATTTACATTAAATATGTTGGAATATCCCTGTTAGATGAATTCATTGCCCTAATGGCAGCTTTCCAGTGATAGGGGCTAAAAATCAATAGCCTTAGCCGTTTTTAAGTTAAACCTTAAAAAATGAAAACCTAATCTGAAAATGTCAGTGTGGGCCGAGTTAGCATCACAAACTGATTTCAAGTGAAAATAAAACATTTGCCAGGCGTAATAATAAACATAAATATAAGTTTCAATCTGCTCCGCCTATAATAAGCCCATCAGCTTGTTTCCTAGTATTGACGTTCGATTAATGTGTTCGAAGACAGGTAAAATGGAATACAAATTGGTGGTTGCCTTTCTATATATGGTAGAATGTACGAGAAGGTTGGCATGTCAATTATATTTCCTCACATGTTAGAAGTATTGATCAAAGCAGACATCAAATTTATTCTCCAGCAATAAATTATACTTATGTGCAGAACCTGTCTTGAGCCTGTTAAATATTAACGATAATTCATGCTATCTCCGTTATTTACAATTGTAGCCAACATCGATTTTAAAATACGGTACACAGAGCTTTCTACAGAAAAGGCGGTTTTAATTAGCAACGGAAAATCTACTCAGCAGTTAAGTAACATTGCTTCTTATCATTGCTTACAATTTCTAAAGGTTGATAACTTCTGCACATTTTGTTTAACGCTATAGCTCGATATTTTAACTAAATAGACATAAATCACTGTGAATAATATTGAGAAGCAGTTTGAATAAATCATTCGCGAAAGCACAAACTATAATAATGTGCTATACTGTAAGCCACATTTATGCACTTACATTTCAATCAAGTGACGGACCCGGATTCGAACCAGTTCATTTCCAGCTAACTACCGCACTGCTTTTACCGATATGGCCACTCGTCCACTGGCATAAATATAACTCACTGAACCCGTATTAAGGTCACAACCGAGAACAGGACTCCATTCTTCGGATGTGTTCAGTCATAGGCATTGCAGAGGGAATACAAATAAATTAATATTAAAAACCGCTTAAGCGTATAAAATACGGATGTAAGCCTTAAAAAAATTAAAGCCCTAATGGAAAAGTCTTTACAAAAAGACATGTAAGCCATCAGTGTCACACTAATACGTGTAAAAGAATCTCCAGTGACGCAAAAAACAAGCTGGAGCTTCTATTACACTTATTAGTGCGACACTGATGACTTACATGTTTTTTTCTAATATCTGTTCCTTTAGGTCTTTAAGTTTTTTTAAGACTTACATCCGTATTTTATACGTTTAAGCGTTTTTTAATATTAATATCCATTATTTTTTTTTGTTTCAGCAAGAATTACACAGAAAAGAATCTGTAAACTTCTTAAAATAACTGTTATAAAACAGCTTTTTTAATACTCAATTTTAAGCTATAAAAATTGAAAATAGGTTCTTTGGCGATATCTAGGTGAGAGCAAAATTTCCACAACAAGAAGAACAACAATAACAATATTGTAGTAACATTAAAATAGCGTTCACATGCTGTAGGAATTCTTCATACTTATGTTTTAAGCTGTAAAACTTGATCATCGGTTAATTGGTTCGATCTCCAGGTGTAGTGCAGATATTACGGGCCAGGATTTGGGTTAATCATGAACATCGAGCTAAAATCCATGAAAATTGGTAAACAAGTCAATTCTTAGCTTATAAATCGAACTAGGGACGGAATCCCTCGAGATACACCTGTAAGGCCCCATCCTGTCCCACACCACAATCACTGAGGTTATTGACCACAATCACTGAGGTTATTGAGGTTATTGCTGATCGTACTAAAACATGAATTGTATACGTAACTCATTCTCAGCAGTACAAATGTAACTAGAATTTGTTGATCATCAGCCTGCTGGTGAGAACACAGGGAAGCACCAGGGAGGGGGTGGATGTATTTCATGGGGGTCCGGATGTAGTTCGATTTCTACTGCAACAATACATGTCTTTAGTACGTTCAGCAAGAATTAGTTGGTTATTAATGCTTCATGGGGGTGCACAGGAGGGAGGGGGAATGCAATGGGGAGGCTGTGGTAGTATTGCATGGGAATCCATGGCTGGTACAATATCTACTGCTAGGAATGAATGGTGTACAATAACGCATGCATCCAGTACGATGAACCAGAATTTTT
>JAHWFP010022987.1:130393-162739 GCA_023313725.1 Lithobius niger
ATATTTTCAAAATAGGAACAGGTCGTTTAATATCTCCGAATAAAGTGTCACGTTATATTAAAATTATAACCTCCTTTTACCAACAAAAAGGAATAGTTTGCGTGAGTTATTTCGTCGTGAAACTTTATTATTTTAACGGACTATTTTCTCTGCACCAGAACACAAACAATCGCTTCTGCAAGAGTCGGCCCTTAACTGATTTCTCCAGTAAGAAGTTGAGTGCGGTTTTAGCATAGTGATGAAGCATAATTAATAAAAAGAAAAAGATCTTTCATTGCACTAAAAACAATATTAGTCTTGCATAGTTTTTTTATGCTAGCACTTAACATGGCTTAGACGTCTTTGCTATTATAAACTTAGTGCATATTAAATTGCTAGAGTAGGAAATGCTGTGGAGTGGCACGAACACGAACACCTTCAACACGAACACCTAGATATGTTAGGTGTGGTCGGAGTCCGGAAGTGTCATGCAATTCAACCCTTTGACACTTTAAGCAAGAAACTTAACTGCGTGGTTCCCTACCTGTTGCAGCTGTAAGAATTCCATCTGGAAGAGCGCCATTACGACGGAACGGGTATTCTTTATCCCCTGTATCGCCCAGAACATTCAGTGCAGACTTTATATCTACTGGTTCTGGAAGGTCCTTATAACGATTTTCTCGATGCTCTGAACTCTCCCAGCAAGATGCATGCATGTCTTCAATCTTCAGTCGTTGAAATCTGTTAGACAAGCAAAGATAAAATGCCATTAGGGGGAAATTATGCAACGCATTCTTGCTGTGGCATTAAGAGAACCCACCTACTGCACACAATAACAACAATCATTTAATGTTTTGAACCGCTCCTCCGCTACAAAGCGTAAAATAACATCATGAGATTATAAATACATTGGTATCCATGTTGTAACTCTTGTCTTGTTTTCCACCACTTGTCATAAGGTCATCTGAGTGGGAAGATGCACATTCAGCTTTCTGGTTCGAAGCCAGTTGATTTAACATCGCCAAAACCGTATTAAGAAAGTGAACTCAGTGCAAGTGTAGTGACCACACAGCAGCTGACCTAAATGTAAGTGACCTCAATGAAAAATAAGTGACCTCAAAGCTAATGCAGGATGAAAGTTGGGCTGGAAAGGAGTGCAGAGGTATTCAAACTGTCCGGTGTCTTACAAGTGCACGTGCAGAGGCAGAACTTTCAAATTTTGAATAAGGCAACCTAACAGTTTAATTATTTGATGTGTGGAAGTACATGTTTATGTTCTGGAGGGTAGATGGTTTGAATAAAAAGAATTTCTACGGTGAGTTGAGATCTGTATATTTTTTCATGAAAGAATATACTGTTCCATTTCGAATTTCGGGTTTAAGGTCATTACGTAAAAAAGCATGGGCCTTCGAACAGTGGTGATTTTTTTTCCAATTTATTAAGCATCACTGCTCACCATAATTTAAATTTTCAAGGAGATTTCTGCAATGATAATGCAACACATTTTTATAGCTTGACGTATAAACTAATCCGAAATGTCGACATGGCGCCAGGAAAATTGTTTCATCTGCAGGAATTCTTTATCTTACAGTTGCAGAATGATACGGCTGCACTTATTTAACTAAATGAAAGATGGGAAAGCCAAAGGCTCACAAGAAATAACTAAATACAGATGCAAACCTATCTACGTTGCCTTTTGGCAGTCTGACATATAAGTCCAAAAGGCGTTGCTTAGGCAGTCTGACATTTAAGTCCAAAAGGCAACGTGAATAGGTTTGCATCTGTATTTAATTATTTAACTAAATAATGTCGACGAGCATTTTTTGAATTTATCGCTTAGGACAGTAGATAGGATAGAAAGCCGACAGCTCAACAAGAGTTAAATATGACTTAGCGGTAGGACTCCGGCCTTTAGTTTCAACTCACAGAAGTACGAAATAGGTAACATGAGTGCATTTGCAACATTTACATAATGTTTGCTGTAATGTTGCAAAACTGAGGTTACAAATGGAGAAAAAAAGAAATATTCGAATGAACTTCCTTTTCAACGGATAAGGTCATCTCGGCAAGGAGAGGGAGCTACGAAATACCTAGGAACTCTTTCATGTGATAATCGACGTAGGCACGAGGGCATTTCTGGGCATCTTCTCTTTCTGAATTGAGAGGGGTGTCCAGGATTGAACCCGGAACATTTGGCATATGAGACACTTAGCCACCCTGAATCCATGTTACGCCTTCAAGTATTAATGCACTTTTCTTAAATGCTAGGTGAAGGAAGGTTTAAAACTAGGTTTTACATTTTTTCTATTTATCTATCTATACTATTTTAGGTTCTGGTTGGCCACTCCACGCGGATTTTTTGACAATGGATTGATCACGCCTAGTAAAAATTTCTCTTCAAGCAGACGAACGAACATGGCGACTTTATCTCTCGCTTCATCGCTTTCCCTACGTGGAAAACCTCTGAATTCGCCGGCTAGGGAGATTGTTTGCAATGTTTTCAAATACATGGAGGCTCAGGACACAAAATGGATGCTGTAACAACAAATTTAAGAGACCAGCTTTGCCACTGCAAAATCTCAGAGAACGGTAAGCGTGTCTTTTCAGTAGCAAATGGAATACCGATACCCAACTCTGGCAAAACTACGATGACTACGATTAGGCCTAACGCCGCAGACGACGCCGCCACGGCCAAGCACATCGAAAGCTGAAGCGCGCAGAGAAATTGCCAAGCTTGCTCGCCCTTTGCAGCTAGGATTCCGACTTATATTGTTAAGTCCAGAAAATGTTGTTCCACGCTGTAGTTCTTCGGTAAGTTAACTGCATAGCCACAACCGCCGTTTGTTTACTTGGACGAGATGTGGGCTACGAACAACACAGTCGACAGATGCAGTGGCACGGTAAGGAAAAAAGAGTTACGTGGCCGCCTCATACCACCGGGAAAAGATCCACGTTTGATATTATTGCATGCTGGCTCTAACGAAAAGGATTTGTAAATAGTGCTCAACTTCTTTTCATTAGAAAACTAAGACTGGGGATTACCATGAAGAAATGAACGGCGAGTGTTTTATAAACTGGTTAAAAACTACTACCCAATATTCCAGCCAACTCGGCGATCGTGATGGACAATGTTCCGTGTCATTCAGTTCGACTCGACAAGGCAGCAACAAGCAACAGCAAATTATTTCGTGGCTCGAAAAACAAATTTTCGTACCACTGTGAGCTGAATCTCATCGAATTAATTTGGGCCCAAGTTAAAGATGAAATAAGAGCATCCAACACAAATTGTAAAACTGCAGACGTCAAAACATTAACAAGTACTGCAGTAGCCAATATGTAACCCCTGGTGACTGGCAGAAATGCATTAACCACGTTGTAACGCTTGAGAACGATTATTGGGGCACTGAACATCTGATTGACTACCGAGTCGAACCCTTAATTATTGAAGTAACCAACAGCGACGACGATGATTACGAAGAAATGTAATTTTGTACCACTACAACAATCTCCCTAGCCAACGACGAAAACTCTCACAACCAGCCGTCAAACATTTCGATGCTGTGTTTTAGACCCAGAAACAATTACACATAATTTATATAATAAAAACAACAAGCTATCCCCTAGACCCCTACACAATTTTATATTATTAGTTGTGAAATAATAAATATAAGGCCCACTTCTGATCTATTCTGGACAATCTTTTGGCCCTGTCATGAACGGAGGTTTCCCAGGTACGAAAGCCCAGGCATTTGCAATTTTCAAGTTTGGATCCTCCAACAAGCCTGAAAGGTTTTATTCCCCCCCCCTCCCCCTGCAGTTAACCCTTAAGAAATGCTTAAATCAGAAAATTGGGTAGCCTACGTATACTTCCTTCAGCATTATAAAGAAAAAATATTCTAAGACAATAAACAAACTTAAAATAAAATGAAATGAAATAAAACAAAATAAAAATATCCTCGTCCAACTACCAATTCTTGATTTTCGTAGATGCCAACTTAAAACAAATCGTTGCTAGCCGAGCACATGCAGGAACTCAGTGCGTGTACAAGGTTCAAGTCACCACCAATGTTAGTGCATATGCGTGACAGGCGATTGCAAACGATCATAAATACAGCTATTTACAGTGGCCAACCAGAATCTAAAATAGTATATATATAATGTACTAATGTATTATATATAGTGTGTATATAATACGCTTAGGTTGGGCAAGCAAATTCATCATTATGAATTATGCACTACAATTAAAGAGGGCGAGCGACCGACAATGTCAAACAAACGGATGTGGCCTGTAACAATCAGTAACAATCGAAATATTGCTTTAATAATGCTACCTCTTAAAGCAAACTTGAAGAGTTTCAAAGTTGGTTCAGTAACAATCACTGCATGCACGACCGTTGTTGAATTTATTGCGCTTGGTGCCAGAACGGAGAAACGGGCAATTGAGCGTCCTCCATTGAAAAAAGACAAATCAGCAGGGGTTAAAATGGAAGGGGAGCAGGGATGAGGACGGGGGATGGGGAATCCGGGTTGGGGACGGGGAAGGTGGTGCGGGACGAGAAAGGGGTGGGAGGCATGGGGTAAAATTAGACCATACAACTGGGTAGGCCACAGGGGGTTCGGAGGAGGAAGCAGGGGGCACCCTTTTCATTCCATACTGCCCACTACAGTATTTTGCTCAGGTATGCAGGAACCGGCTAGACCGGCGTATGAACAGCTAGTTTATATATAAAGTTCGAGAAGACCCTTTTAAGCTTGGGAAAAATATTGAACCCGTCTCTACCAGGGCAGAACATACTGCTTTCATAATTCAGGTTTTTACTAAAAAATAAATAACACAGTTTGAAATTTAAAAAAAATTAGGTACCGCTATGGTAATGAATATTTAAAGCCAAAAAATTCCTACCACATAATTCCATGAAATGTTTTGACTTCCTCATACATTTTGCTTGATATCGATCATCCATGTCATACCTGTTAGTGTGCAGAAGAGTTTTACCCTCTTCTATGGTCAGCATGTTCACCTCGGATTTGTTTGCTGAACCAGGTCCACCCTCAATATTGTAGATCTTTTTAGGGCTTGACCCTTGGGAATTCCAAAACCCAACATTAAAGCTGCAACATGAAAAAGACAAGAGAAGAAAATAATTTATTTTTTGTTATGTAATACTATACTGGAATAATAATAAAATGTTAGATACAGGTGCAGTCAGGTCAGAAAAGAACTCGAAAAGTCACTGAAATTCAGCTTAATCCAGTGGGAAGTATTGGACGGATTGGATGAAAGCCGGGCACATCGATTCAAATGAAGGAAAGGTTTTTTACAGTCCCATAGGCTTTTGTGAATAATAAGCAATAAAAATAAATTAATGGGTAGATAATTAAATAATACCTAGACGTCGGGTAAGACATGATGCCAGACAGTAGATGCCAACGGTTGGAAATTACAGAAATTAGCAAAATTCGATAGACTAATCGGTAAGGATACCGGTGACAGTAACATTAAAAGAGTATAAAAACTCAAAACATCTGGAAAGGCCCTACGGCACGATACCTTAAACTCCTCAAAAAAGTGTGAATGGAGCTTTCTACTCGACAACATTAGGCAAAGTGCTTGTGAGAGCAATCAAAAAAGTAATCATCATAGACTCGGACAACATGACCTCTGCAAAAAACACTATCGAAATAAATCGACTGTAGACCAATTTCTTGTCTTTTGTCTAGTAATAATATCAATAAACAACAACAAAAAACAATGTCGGGAAACACAATACTCATTTGGTTTCTTTAGTAACATCAAATCGCACATGCACTAGCAAAGGAGCATACACACTCTCTCTACTTTAACAGCATTGTTGTTCGCCTTTTGGTAGCAGTTGTAGAAGTGGTAGTAGTAGTAGTAGCAGTAGGAGCAGTAGGAGCAGTAGTATATTAGTAGAAGACGCCACTATAGCTATTATTCTGACCTTACTCCATCTCCAATTCCTGGTCCGCCACCTCTATAATCGACTATAAACCCACTTCTTGTCTTTTGTCTAGTAATAAAATCAATAAACAACAGCACCAAAAAACAATGTCGGGAAACACAATACTCATTTGTTTTCTTTAGTAACATCAAATTGCACATGCACTAGAAAAGGAGCATGCACACTCTCTCTACTTTAACAGCATTGTTGTTCGCCTTTTGGTAGCAGTTGTAGAAGTGGTAGTAGTAGTAGTAGCAGTAGGAGCAGTAGTATATTAGTAGAAGACACCACTATAGCTAGTATTCTGACCTTATTCCATCTCCAATTCCGGGTCCGCCACCTCTAATCAATATCTCATTCATTTCTTTCAAATCTTTGGCCTTCAACATTTCTCGGCTAACGAAATGGCGTGCTGCAGAGAAAAAAAGTAATTAGTCTCGACACGGAAATCACGATGATTAAAGAGAAGTTTCGTTTATTTTAAGACAGAAAAGTGGCAAATATCAACGTAGTATGTCCAAATATTCGTTTTCTAAACACGCTTTATGATTTAATTCGAATGACGCCATTTTTCTAATTTCCCAGTAAGAAATTACGAATAGCTATCCGTAAACTATGGGAAAAAAACTACCTCCTACTGGGCATACAGAGATAGAGAGAGAGAGAGAATGCGCAGGGAATTCCCCTTTAAAATAAAGAATTAAACGATACATTACTAATAGTAATAAATCAGAAGTGAGCTCTACCTAAAGTCCCACATGTACAAAGGTAAAAGTTCTATGTGCATAATGGTTGGTACGCTGCAGAAAAAAGTAATTTAACTTTGCACTTGCATTATTTCAATTAAAGGGATATACCTCCCAGCGCCATTTTTCTCGAACAAGTATGGTCCCAAAGGTCTATTTACTTACAGTTAGTTTTTCCCTTGCTAAAAATCCGTTTTAAAATGTGGCGTCCAGAAGATTTTCTGTTGAATATCACTAACTTTATTTACGCTCGTCCCGAACATAAATGATGCAACGCGCGCCTACAATGACCTTGGAAGTTTTATCTGCATGTGCGCAGTATTAATTTTAATCGTTTGCTAGTAATTACTATGAGATCAAAAATCTAGAAGTGCTAATGCAGTACAAATTAAAATTAATTATTCCAATAGATCGCCGAAGCAAAAATACAAGACACTATTCTAGAAAATTATAAATTGTGATTTTAAAATACAAGAATCATTCCGGTTTTTGACGACACAATCTATGGGTTCACATTGGCTGGACTATTAGGCGCAATGCCAATTGAGACAGTAGCTACGTTTTTTCCCTGCGAGGAATGAAGCTACCGTCTCAGTTGACCTTAGCTGTGGTAAATACGTGGACGTGATCATCGCGTGAGTGTTGTGAGGCTGGCAGAAGGTTATGAGGCAGGCGGTATGTTGCTTTAAACAAGAGTATTAGTATAACTCTTAATAAAGGTACAGGTGTTCACCTTAAACCTATGTGTACGACAGTTGGCAGTGTGATCTGATCTCACATCTACTTAGCTTACTACTCGGCTGTGCTTTACTTGCCTCTCTCATGTTCCTTGGGAACCCTTGTGCAGGTGCAGCTCACTTTTTACCCCTAGATTTAATTTTGTGTTATGTATGCTTTGCTTATGCCTAGGCTTATGGATACACCATAACAAAACAATCTAGTGGGTGTGCAACACAGAAGGTGTTACACCTACTTACTTGGATAATACCATCTATTTCCTCTCAGTAGAGGTCGTACTTGCCTAACTCAGAAAATCTCTTCAAAAACTGTTTAGCGTCAGTTTAGGCTGCAAGCTGTTTTAGCATGAAAAAAGAGATGTTGGATGGTTATGATTCAGATAAGGTTTCCTATTCATTTTTGTCTGTAATCTAAGAGAGTGTTACAGGCTGGTTACCGTCCAGACAAGGATGAATAGCCATCACTGCCTAGGCAATGGGTTTTACTAAGGACTCTCTTCTCGCTAAGATCGTTTCAATTATGATTTACACCATATTTAGAACTCCTGACATTATTTGGTAGAAAACTTTCACGGGACTATAGCCCATAAAAGATATGAATGAAATGGCCACAGAGGCAAATTGCCTGATGTTTAATACATGCACACTCTTTGAAGTGCCAGTGGAAACAGAATATGTAATATTATAACCAACGCTGATATACAGCTATGGTAGGAGTTAGGACTAGAAACTGAGATATCATAGGGTGCTTGTCGAATTGTAGGATGATTCTAGATTTGTTTTCAGTTTAAAATCACATTTAAACTTCAAAGTCAGCTTAACTAGAGCAACGGACCAATTTGAGCTATGACTCGGATAGATTTGTTTTTTTTTATTTCAAATCACATTTCTTCTATGATTTGCGAGCACTTCAGCAGGATTAACCTACACGACTTACACTCCAATGCAGTCATAACTGGAGCAATTAAACAATTTCGCTACGTCATAACTGAACACTATGGTTTGGTAACTGTGATGTTCACGATGCCGGTCGTGTTCCACAACCGGCTTCGTGAACAGCATAGTAACCTATGAGAGCGTTATCCAAATATTGTTCATAGCATTTTATTGGAATCCTGACATAGACTAGAAGCATACACAACTAACTATTTATTTATTTGTGGAAGAAAACTGTTTAGTCTCTATGTTTAGTCTGAAGAGCAATGTATTATTTTGTATCCAACAAGTATAATTTAGCCATGAATGATGCAAAGCTTATCACCTATATCCTATTCATTTCCATCATCTTTACTGATTATGAACTTGATAGTTTTGCACTCTGTGGCATGATAATAAGTAAGCGTTACATGTAACAGCTTGAGTTGGACAAGTTGAGAGCTTGAAATTTCTGCAATCTCCTACTTACACATGCTCGGAAAGAATTAATAGTTCAGCAGCTTGTACTTTGAGGGAATTGGAGATTTTACTTTTGATTTTTGAAATCTTAGGGACAAAATTTACTTTGCATATTGTGCTGCTTTTGCTAGTTAGATCTCCTGATTAATAAACAAAAAATAGGCTTAATTACACAGAAATATTAGCCTAATTACACATGGTGGCATGTAGCAGAGTGTTAACTACTGCCATATATTACCTACTACGTACTACGTAGGGAATAAATATTCAAGTTATCAGCTATTTCTTTGCATCCACCCGTGGGAGCAGGTTTTTTTTTTTTTTTACATAGTACAAAAATGTATTGCTTTATGGAAGAACATTTTCTATCAATGCTGTAAGTATCAATATTACTACGCCCGGACAGGAATAAACTCAATATACTAGCATCTATTTATTCATGGTGTCACTTGTCTCCTGTAGGCCTATTAGCTTTTTACCTGTTTCAAGATAGTCTCCTAAGACCCAGCGTACAATACATTGCATGTCTACATAACAGGATAAAAAGTACGTTTCGTTGCTCATTGCAGGGCACATTGTAAGGGGTCGCCGGGTACCCAGAGCGAAACGAGCAAGCATAACCAAGCCAAGTGAATGCCAGTTCGCGTCACACGACTGACCTAAGTTTGAACTGTATTAATAACGAATCTTGGGTCTGAGGCGGATAAAACTAAAAGGGAATCGTGTCGTAGGAAGTATGGTAAGGATATATCTGATGCCACTAACGATGACTATGAAGCAATACATTCAACACACGTATGTAAAAAGCAGATTTTACGGAATGCTGCAGAAACAAAGAGGTTAAAAACACGCTAAAGCATTACGAGCAAGATTTTAGCTCTTTATATACCTTACACAAGATAAGCAGTATGTAGAACATGGTACCAAAAGCACCAGTTCTTAAGAGCAATGCTTTGGCACTGATGTTTAAAGCCGTGACACTTTCTGGTACCATGCCTTACATGCATGAATCACTTTGTGGAACTGGCTATACTTACGCATCATTCCTACTGGATTTACTTTAGGTTCAACTACGTTGATAGTAATAATGGCGCCATGTTTGTTATATCCCATAGTAAAACCGGGCAGTTCACCAGCATAACAAAGTGAAGAGAAACTTTCCACAGTCTTCCGTTCCTCTCCATTCACTTCTTCAATGTCGGCATGAAGAATGTACGCATGGTTGAGGACAGCCGTGTACGTATCTTCGTTATGGGCAATAAACAACTATTGAGGAAGAAACATAATTAATATTATTTGTTTTATGGACACCATTCCTACTCTCCCCTACCTTTTTGAGGTGTTAGTTTTTTGCTGTTTTTTTTTTATTACATAAGACGAACATGGGTCTGAAGAGTTGACGTTAAATTGGATTATTATCTTATATGAAGAAGAAATTGATTTTAACTGTACGTTACGGTTTGTAAAACTTATTTTATCCTGTAAGAAAAAGTCTTCTTACTCATCCCGAAATATAATATTTTTACCTTTCCTTCTTGTTTGACAAAGTCAAAAATGGTAATTAATGCTTTTACCTTCTTTGCCATCTCACTTTTGTCTAGAACAGGTTGGTTTCTTTGCCATACATTCAGTTTTCATCATCAGCATCAACACAGGGTTCTGTTTTGTTCATAGATTGTTCCATGGTCAAGAGCTCCTTTTGTGGCATTAAATAAAGAGCCAGGAACGACGAATATAGGCTTACTCCAAGGTAATCCACGGTAATTACTGAGTTTTATAGGTCTGAAGCACTCCCAGCCAAAGCCGTAGCACCAGGTGGTTAGAGAGGTAATTGTGGTATCTTATTCCAATCGGAAACGCCAGGAATCTTTACATACCACAATGGAAATGAGAACGATGTAGTACAGGATCCTTCTCTACCAGAAAATGCCATGGGTTTTTGAGGTCAGGTTCAAAGCCGGGACATCTGGCACATGAGATTGTCATGCTGACCAACAAAATTACGCAGTCCATTCTCTGGATCATAAACTGTTTTTCGTACAGTTGTAGATGAATAAACACACATATGTTGTGCAAAGCAAATCATGTGTTGGTTCTTGACTTACTTCTATTTACAGCAGTAAATTTGCATTAATTTGCTTACTTGATTCGGTTGATTGCATAAAATGGTGGAACATCCATCAGATCTTCCCGAAGGTTTCTTAGCTTTCACGTTAACAGATAACATGGAATCCAGATGAAGAAGAAATAACTAAATAGAGTAACAAAACAAATCAATGCAACATGAATCGTGAAACAAAGTATTTGCACCACTGGTAACTCATCACTTGTAAGTTACCCTCCTTATACTGTAACAGCAAATTAAGTAATATGAGCTACACAGTTTTATTTTCAGTATTTTTTAATAAAAACTGTAAAAAAAAATCTAAAATCATTTTAATGAAGTCCAAGTAATAACTCTCAACTTGCCACAATTAAAGTAAACATTAAAATGCAATATTATCAATTCTAATTCATACATAATTTGGAACTCAGGAAGAAAACGTAATTATTTTTTTGTAACAACGAGTGCACCCAACACATTGATATAACCCATGGAATATGATGGTGATCATACAGTAGCATCTCTCAAAATGAATTCGTTGCGTTTCTTACTCAAAGAACAGCAACAATTTTCGACTCTAATGCCATTTTTCTCAAAACAAACATTTTGCACCGAGAATGGCATAAAGGAGTCCGACAGAGTGTCCTTGATAATACTTCCCCAAGTTCCATCTCTCGCACTTCGTTGCAACCATATGTGGCCAGTTATGGAACAACCGATTGTTACTCCTTTCAGCGAAAACTTAATGTTAAAAAAACGCTGTACCTAACAAGCAGGTACAAAAATATCACTCGTGCTACGGTTAGTCCAGGCATGCAGCAACTCTACGTGCAGCAGCGTTGAACGACCACGACGCTGGGAAGGAGTTTGCTTCTTCAAGCTTTGGACGACTGAGGTAGAAATCACATCTCACCTCATGGCTCAGCGCCATGCATTTTAGTGTTGCTTTGATAAAATGAGACTGGTGATGTAGAAGCAACCGGACTGAAATGAAATCCACAACTTCTCTCCCAAAAAACCTTGTGACGTGGGATGGAACAAGAAGTGATAGTTACAACATGGTCACTCCCACGGACGTGTATACAGGGTGATCCAAAATGTAATTAAAAAAAAGTGTAGGCCTAGAAAGTGTATACGCCAATTAAATGTGCATGCCTATAAATTGTAAAGGCCTATAAAGTGTATAGGCCTATAAAGTGTATAGCCCTATACACTTTATAGGCCTATTCACTTTATAGGCCTATACAGTCTATAAAGTGTATAGGCCTATAAAGTGTGGAAATACACATTAGGGCAAAAGTTTTGACTGAAACAAAGGTCAGTCCTACTAAGGAAGAGTAACAAATACCTCAACGTCGGTGATTGGTACTAATTACTCCCGTAATTTTATTCAACATTACTTCCCGTCCACATTACGTTCCTTCCAAGTAATTCGAAAAATCCGTTTGGTAAACTCGTTCTGGTGTTACAGTATCCATTTTACAGGATGTTGGGAAGTTTGCCAGTGTAACGCCTGCCGCGTACACTATTCAGGAACGGATTGAGTTGGTTTCGCTTTGTGGCATGAGATGGAGCAATGCCCAAATCCTTCAACAGGTTGCAGACCAACTCCATATCCTGCACCCAGACAGACCCATCATCATGATCTCCAATCTGTTGAAGAAATTCAAAGAAACGGGCTCTGTTCACGATGAGTGGAGAGATGAGGACCATACCATTGCAGTCATTGACGTTATCGAAGCAGCCCCCCGAACATTGCAACGCTCTCTAGCCAGGGAATTTGTAGTAGAATATAAAATTATCACACGCAAAATGCCATACCCACCTAGCATCAAAAGAACTGATGCTATTGGCAAGACTGCTGTGCAGAGAGTACTGCAGGAATTGGGTTACCACGCATTCAAACCGGCGATATCCCAGTATTTGAATGGTGAAGATTTCGATTTAATAAGAACAATGGGCTATTGAGAAGATAGATGCTGATGACATTTCTGACGAGGCTCGTATCAAGTTGCACCATACACCGAATAAGCAGAACACACGTGACAATGCGATTACAATTCCACTTTTCACAGTTGAAAAGCAATTTCAGCACAGCCCAGGTGCAAATGTGTGGTGTGGATTGCAGGAAAAACATTGGCAGGGCCTTTCTTCATCAATGGTGCACTAAATGGGGAAAGGTATTTGCAGCTATTGAATGACCAGATTCAACCAGTAATTGAAAAGAGGTAGCTGTGGCCTACCATCAACGCGTGTGGTACCAACACGATGGTGCATCACCCTACTTCTTCCTTCAAGCCAGAGAATGGCTGAATATCCGATTACGGGGGCAGGTGGTTTGGCAGGGGCAGTCCTTTGGAATGGCCACCTAGGTCGCTTGACCTGACCCTTCTGATTTCTTCCTGTGGGGCTATGTTAAGGACCAACTTTCTGCAGCACAGCATTATCCTGAGAACACACAACAGCTTATAGAACGCATTGTTGAGGTGAGTCGTTCAAAAACACTAGATATGGCAGCGCAAATTTGGTAGAACTTTGATGAAATGCTGAGACATTGTGTAGCAGTTAGGGGGCAACACTTTGAAAGTGTGGGGTTGAACTAGTAGTATTTTTTCGTAGGGGAACTAGTAGTATTTTTTCGACAAAACCATTTTATACACTCCACTTTTTTGGTTTGCGTGAGTTTCACATGATTTTCAAGGTTCATATAATTTAATTTGGCACAACAAGTTTTCTAAAGACTGGAGTTCACACCCGCTGGATGCTCCACGATGGTCAAACAGACCCGAATGTTGATATGGCAGAAAATGACCCATTCAACATATTCTTTAGAATTCATTTCTCCTTTCATTACGATTTCGTTATTAGAATAGGCCTAAGAGGAAGCCTACACTTTCTGGACCTTCCATTATTTTTAGTAACTTTTTTGTATGTTGTGGTCTATAATACTCTTTCTTAGTCGGACTGACCTTCGTTTCAGTCAAAATCTTTGGCGTAATGTATACTTCCATGCGTATACACTTTATAGGCCTAACACTTTATAGGCCTATACACTTTATAGGCCTACACACGTTCTAGACCTACCCTGTTTTTAAATACTTTTTGGACCACTCTGTATATTTATAAGCTCCTGTTTGCCCTTTTGCTATTGTTCCAGCAATGGTATCTGAGCATCTACATAATTAAAATCCATGCGTGCGTGCGTGTTTGTACCTCTACTCCTCCGGAACCAAAGCACCTACAAAGATGGGAGTAGGACCAAACGAAAGATAATTAAATTTCGCTTTTAATAGGCCTATTTTCATCGCTGTAACTTGATATTATCACTCTCAAATAAGCGAAAGAACCTGAAAAAATAACGTCAAAGTTTTTTTTACCCGCATGGTGTTTGTTCATGACGTCATAGTTTGTTCTTGAAAATCTCCTCGAGCAAAGAGAGATGATCTGGAAAAGGGTGCACGGACGACGTATTTTGCAACACACCACACATACATCTTAAAATTGGTTTTATACTAACTGACTTGATGCTGGGAAAAATCAAAACAATCGATTTGGTTTTAAAACGGTGTCAAACATTCGTGTTTCTGTAGCACGGAGGCGCGTGGATTGAACGAGCAAAGTTAGCGATTTCCACGTAAAGTAAACCTTTTGAATGTGTGGCTTGCTTTGCTCTATCAATCTTTCATCTCTAACCTTCGTAGGAGATTACAACTGACGTTCTGCAGATGTTTCTCCAAGTGAGGGATCATCAGAAAGTGAAGTGATAAGACGCCCATGGAAAAATCTGTACTGAGCAGGACTTAAACAACAATATTCTTAAAATAAGTAAAACAAGAAAACCCATATAAATTGTATACTAACACAAATTACAAGTGATGTGTGGTTCTTGGTGGTTACATTGATTGAATCAAGTTTCTGAGAAAATGTTTGTGCTGATTAAGTGAGCGAACGAAAATCAGCGTTTGTCATCTGAAACAGCGCTTTTCTGATAAATTGCTTGATCTTTTTGCTTCACTCCTTGGACGTAAAAATATAATATTGACCTCTCTTAATAACCAATATTGCATTCTACACTCTTATAATTTGCTTGATTGGAAGGTCTGTCTGTATCGTATGAGTTGCAGCAAGAAAGCTCAGAGCGTTCAGCGAGACGACGCGGAATGAACCAAGTGAGGAATTTTCAGAAAGTGAAGTGATAAGACAACCATGGAAAAGTCTGTACTGAGCAGGACGTAAAGAACAATATTCTTAAAAAAAGTAAAACAAGAAAACCATATAAAGTGTATACCAACACAAATTACCAGTGATGTGTGGTTCTTGGTGGTTACACTGATTCAGTCACGTTTCTAAGGTAATGTTTGCGCTGATTGAGTGAGCGAAGCGAACGAAAATCAGCGTCTGTCATCAGAAACAGCGCTTTTCTGATAAATTGCTTGATCTTTTTGCTTGACTCCTTGGACGTAAAAAAAAATAATATTAACCTTCTCTCGAGATAACTGATATCGCATACTACGCTCTTATAATTTGCTTAATCTTTTTTTATGTGGAAGGTCTGTCTGTATCATAAGTATTGTAGCAAGTAATCTCCTCGAGCTCAGCGAGACGACGCGGAATGAGCGAGCGAAGCGAGCGACTCCGCTAGTAATTCGTTATTACAAATCGAACATTATTTAAAGACTTTAACAACTTACTTTTTCAAATGGAGTCCTGGATCCCGCTGCTATGCCTTTCAACTCTTCCATATACTGAGGATAAGCCTCGCGTACTAATTTGTAATTTAGATCATAAAGCTGCAAAAAAATGAATAAACAACAAAATGAATAAATAAATAAATAAATAAATAAAATAAAAACACTGATAGTATTAGCCACGTATTTTAAAATGTCTTTAAATGCCAGGAAACCTTTGAATTTCAATATTAGCACTACTAACTAGAAATCAGTTTCAACACGAACAGTTAGGAATAAATAAATAGCTAGAGACTTATTAGATAAAAATTTGGAATTATATATCCGGAACAGCTCTAGGACAAAACAAGAACTGTTCGTTCCCTTCATATATCTGAAAGTAGCCTATACAGGGTGGGACAGAAAGGAAGAGTCACTCCTGGGATTCACAAATGGTTAATGCTAGGGCAATGAAGCTTTGCATGCTATATTGGCGAACAGGGAACCAACTAATCACGTGTTGCTCAATAACTTTGCCGCCCCTCTTCAAGGTCATCGTGATGCTAACTTTTTAACTATGTTTCGTGGAATCCCAGTGTAAATTTGAAACCTATAGACATTGTCAAGGCATTTTAGTTTAGTTAGTTCAGGAATTACAGAAATTACAAGCATCTGTTTTGATGACCGAGTGGCTTTCCTGCCAAACAGATATATCCAATACCATGCTTACCACGCAAATTGGCATAATTCAGTCACCATGGTCATCTCGGAAACAAAATCAGAATTGTTAAGGCATGGGCAACTTTAGTTTTTATTTTCTAGCTTACCAGGATGACTCTTAACATAACATGCTATTTGAATTTACAGCACCATTCTGCCCATACGTGCACCTAAAGACCCTGACAACAATCCCCCCCCCAATCCACCCTCATCCCCCCCCTCCCCTTGGTAACATCAACGTAACACTTGGCATAACCTTCACCAGAAATTAGGTTAGATTTTGCGAACTCCAGTTGGAATTGGATGAATTCGTTTTTACAAGCTGAACTTAGTATCAAGTGGCATAATAAGCAGTGATGTTGAAAAAATGAAACTTTCAAGTTGTAAACAGAAGTCAGAAAAATAGCTTAGCCAATAGAATTTAGCGGGAAAAAAATTTGTAAAAACATTTGCGAACAATAATTCATCAAAAATTTGTGCGTTACGAAGCACTTAGTCATATTCCCCCTCCCCTCCGCCACCATAACAGATGGTAACACATATACTTAAAATCCTACTTCCCTTCTCCAGGCTTTATGTAATTCGTGAACGCTCCCCATGCAGACTTCACGTACTTTGACGACCACTGTAATTTTATTTCACAATCACTGTTTGGCAGGAAAGCCACTCGGTAGTAAAATAGAATGATTCTTATAATTTCCGTATTTCCTAAACTAAAATACCTAATTTCGTTCCGTTTTTATACGGCCACACCTTGCCAATGTCTACAAGTTTTTTTTAAATTTTATACTAGGGTTTACGAAGCACGGTTAAAAAGTTAGCATCATGATGACCTTGAAAATGGGCGTCAAGGTCATTGAGTGATTAGTTGGCTCCCTGTTCGCCTATATAACATACAAAGTTTCAGTTCCCTAGCATTGACCTCTCTGATTCCCAGGGATGGCCCTTCCTTTCTGCCCCACTCTTCATACAATCTGAAGATTCAGTGCAAAGGTGGTTATAACTTATAAAATGTGATGGAATAGGTGAGGTGCATAAAATTGACTCAGTAACTCACCGATTGGATCACGGACAGCAATACTCTTTTTACCAAATATTACTCCACCACACGGACACCATAAACCATATAGGATACACTCGGAAGAAAGAAAAAATTCCATTCCAACGAGACGGGGAAGAGAACGAACACTTTTGTAAAGTAAGTCCCACTGTCCCACTCATGTTCATGTCTATTATGGCATGTGTAAGATCTTAGGTATTGCCCATCAAAATTGTCCCACTCCATCCCCAGATAACCTTAGCGATTGAAAAGGACGTTAATTAGCAAATTTCCATTTTTTTTCTCACTAGAGCTTTGTGAGCAGGCTCTGGCAACACCAAGAAAAGATGTAACTACACCCCAGTGGCCAGCATCCATGTTTCCAAATTAAGTGAATGACAGTTCCAATCCCATTTTCACAACCAAGGCACATATTATTACGGGACTTTGAAAAAAATTGTTTCAAACCTACTTGTTTCAATCAGCGATTGTTAGCCAGATTGTGCAAAAATGGGATTGAAGCAACTTAAGCATGTGAAGAATGGTCATACAATAAACTAAGCCGTGTCAATTTGGTTAATGTAACGGTTAATTGGCAATGGTAAATTGGAAAATTATAAATGTGAAAATGTATAGAATAAAATTCCTATAGAAAAAAGGCACAGATGAAGATAAGACGGTGTAACCTTATGTACGTTCACTGTCCTATGAAAGTTGTGATATCCACCCAAAACCAAACCTGGTATAAAAGAAACCCGCCAAGTTTCCAAAAACGATCGGCCTTTGAAGGTATTGCTTTCATTCCACCAGGGAAAGGCCGCAAAGTTCAGAGCCAAGTTCATCGCACCCAATAATACCTTGGACGTTAAATGAAAACTTGAAGATTGCTACAGCGAGTAGCAACCTTCAAGTTTTCATTTAACTTTCGAACTATTTTATTCGGTGCGATTAACTTGTAGGACCTTGTAGGACCTTGCAGGACCTTGTAGGACCTTGTATAGACCTTGTAGGATAGACCTTATAGGATAGACCTTGACGGCTTTTCCCTGGTTGAATGATATCACTACCGTCAAAGGCCGATCGTTTTTGGAAACTTGGCGGGGTTTTATACCAGTTTTGGTTTTGGGTGGATTATGCTAGCAACAGCAACACCCAACGCCAGCGTCTGTCAAGTCGGTAGCAATGAAAGAGGGCAAAAGAGTTCATTCTTGGGACAGTAGCAAATAAAAAAGGGAGATAAGAAGACAATGAAACAGGTAATTCTCGTTTTGCCAATAAACGTTTTATAATCCCCCCCCCCAACTCTCCCCGAACGAATCACGAACATAGTTGAACGTATATGTATATACATCTGGAACTACTGTTCGACTACCTTCGTGGCTCTGCTGCTCGACCACTTGCCCAAAACTTTGATTCATGAGGGATGTGATGGATGCGGGGGGGGGGATATTTGTTCCGTATTACTTATTTTGGCCCAAAAAATCATTTACATGCAAACTACAGATACGAATACAACAATACGACATTGCCCACAAGTTTCAATGACAAGTCTGATTTGACTACATCCAGTGTTATATACAAACTTACTTATTCTTTTTCATGACAAGTCCTTTTAACAAGCGTAATGCCTTCTTAGCTTTATAAATATATAATTTACTAAAAGAGGTATCATCACATGAAAATCAGGAGTTTTTAAATCCTTCTAAGATGGCTGTATTTAAAAAAAGGCAACACAGTTATGCCACAAGGCGTTAAAAGTAATTTTCTTCTGTGCACAAATCACTAAGGACGGGAAAGGGTGATAGTGTTACATTATTTTTATTGCAACTAGAAATACCTGTTTTATTGCCTTTTTATCTTCCCCCTGAGGAGAACATTGACAATCTCAAAACGTTTACAACTTTTGTGCTGCTTTATCCACGCTAATTTGTTATCACGATGTTTTCTCACACGCTGTTGTGTCGTATTACCGCCGTATTACCGTTACGCTGTTATGCCACCGCTATTTCGTTGCGTTCTGTTATTTCCGCGCTGTTTTGACGTAAATCCATCTAGATTGTACCCTTTAGGGTCAGTGGTACATTTAGTGTAGCGTGGCAGCACTCCTTGACTATTGCTGTGTTTAGCTGTTTTGTTTTCGATGTCAACCGGAGGTAGAGGCCCCAGATTGCCTTGGCGGTGCTCGTGAAGTTGCAGGATGGGAATGAAGGTAACGATAATGTTTACGTTCGAGACACTTCCTGGCACACGATATTTTTGATTAGCGTTGAATGCTTGTTGCCGATTGTCCAACTCTGTAGTCTTAACCTTATTGATGCAGGGTATAACACTGACAAGCGATACTATTTTTGACCTGTTGGTTGTGTGCTCACGATCTACAGGATGACGCAGGGCTTTTCGGTTGCTTTCTATATTTCATTTATCTTAGGTATTGTATTTACTTTATCTCAAATTATGTTTATCTCATTTATCTCAAATTTCGCTTCTCTTCGGTATAAATGTAATGCACCTCATGCATTTCCATCTCATTTTAACGGATAGAGCAGTTACATTTGCCGCCATATTGGCACCAGTATGGGTTTTGGAGGGCATAACTACAAGGTGCACTACATAAAAATGGAGGGAAAAAGAAGGGAAGAACGGATTTCTTAGGCTTAAAATAACGTTGTTTTCTCCAACAACAAAAATCGCACGTTTTAGGTCTAAGAAATCACTCTTCACAGCATCGACTTCAGTATGACGCCCTTCTGTTTCTCTCTGCAGTGCCCCTTGCAGCTAACCCATTAAAGCTCCAGCATAGATTTATGTACAATAATACTACGTCGTGTCACTGCTCTATAGGCTCAAATTAATTGCGAACTTGGAATTAATCAGTTCGATTTTTGTGTACTTGGAGGAAGTGATGCAACTTTGGGCAATTCCAGGTAATGAAATGATGGAATTGATTTTATAAATTATCAATTCCGCTTTACTTGATTTGGACTTTGGTATTTGCCAAAATTATATAAAGATTTAGGAGGAATTGCCCTGATCAATTCAGTCCATGTTCTGCTCAGGTTGACTTTACCTGACAATTCATTCATTGGAATGGCATTGCCTATCTTTGATTTGAATTTTACTTGACCTAGCCACAATTACACCCAATTTAGGCCAATTCTACAAAATGCAAATCGCCTATTTAGGTCCTACTTTGGTCCAAATAATTAATCAAACATTTTGTTAGAAATTACCTGAAATTATGCTAGACTAAGGCTACATTGGGTGGAATTGAATGGAGTTGGTCAAATACTTCGTGAATCAACCGGGAATTAACTGGAACTAAGAGAATGGATCAATAGCAAGTCAGTGAATTGGCACTGATTTGTCAGAATTAGGAACGAAAAGTAAGTGATCGGAATTGATTCGAAATAACATATATTGAATATGGCAATGATCTGAATTACATGGAAACATGGTAATGACTTAGTTGCAATTGACTGTGACTCGTGATTTTGAATTGGTATTGATCTGGATTGGAATTACTTCTCAACAGTATTTAGGTAGAAATGGACTTGACTTGCGGTTCGCTTGTAGTATAGGTAATTGACTTAAATCCGTTGAAAGGTATAGTTACGCCCGTCATTACAAGTGAAAATAGAATTGCATTATTTGGATGATGATTCCATGTCACCACAATCCATATTTGTAAGGCCACCACAGTTCTCATAAACGAGAAAATGTTATGAAAGAAAAAAGAACGAAAAAAAAACCCAGGGGTAAAAGTAATAATAAAAAATAAGACTTCTTCGATATAGAAATGTTAAAAAAAAAGACCAAATAGTTTTCCATAACAAAAAAAAACCTCTTCAAGCTGGGGAATGCAAGATCACTAACATTTCTGTCACTTCAATTACGGCACGAACCAATACTTGGTGGTTTTATTATATTATGTTCAAGGATTGGGCCGCTTTGCCGTAATTTTAGTAGCAGAATTTAAGTGGCCTTATGTTTCCGAAATTGTATGGAAACTTATTTGGAATGGAAAATTCGTAGGTTTACTTTTAATATTTCGTTAGAAGAATTTTCTTTGTTACTTCTCATTATACGAAAGCCGTATATTTTGAAGTTATTTTTACAGAATAAAAGCAACCTGCTTATATTCTGCTTAATATAGAAAGCGAATATAAGCAGGTAAACAAGTTAGGAAGCAATCATTACCTTTTTCCCTTTGGGTGTTCTGTACTTTGGCAACAAGTCTTCGTTCAGGAAATCATGAGTATTTAAGTGTTCTTGGATCATGGACTTGAATGTTCGACCCTAGGAAGAATAAAATATACAATTATTCCCAATAATTAAAAAGGCCACTGCGAAAGAGCGGGTAACTGAGTTGCTCCTACATGGAAAGATCCTTTCATCCTTGTGCGCTTGCGCATAAAATGGTTGTTTGTGTGAAGTTAAATGGTTTGTCGACCTTTCCTTACCAATAGTAACCCAATGACGATGGTAATCACCGGCCAGTAGACACATACTACGCAGACATCCATTTCTTACAGTATCTCCCTCGTTTTTTTTTAAGCCAATGGGAAAAGCATATTTTTGACGAATCAGCCGATCACAGTCCACTTATTCAGTTCAGCACTGTGAAGGATCTACCAAGGGGGTGCTTATCGGTAAGCTGCACTAATGCAAAACTCGATAATCAACTAGTTGGCACCACACAAAACCAGAATCGCATACTTAAACGTGCTAAAACGGCTTAATTAATGGCTTAGTAAAGAATGAGAAGTTAAATTAAGTACGTGAAACAGTTTTTAGGTTGGGTTGCATTTGTTTTGTTTTCGATGGGACGTCAGTTGCTACAACGACTTCTGCTTCTGGCTGGTGCTAACTAATGAGATCGTTATAGAAAAGAATTTTTTTTAACATGGCGACAAAATTGGTCGGTATAGGCCCGATTCGTTTATTGTAGCCAAAGACCTTGGAATAGTAGTATAGTAGTATAGGATTGTAGCTGTAGGTAACGCTTTACACGATAATAAATATGCTTCACAGGCGCTAAACAATGTACTTATACGTCCGCAATCCATCTTCACTCCAGGCATTGTCACTCGAACTTATTTTAAACGTTTTTAATAGCGAGGCCGTATTCGTTTCCACAGCAACCGAGACAACGAGCAAAAGACTGGCTAGACTGCTCACTGCTTAGACTTCGGCTTTCCGACAGTGCAGCGCAAACAGATTTGTCATTAGATAAATCAGGAGTTGTTTCTATAGGCTCCTGGATAAATGCATAATAATAAATAACGAATATGGATGTAAAAACGTATGGCTTATTTAACTGCTATGTAAACATTTGGGATAAGTTTACTAATGCATAAATTAAAGATTTTTAGTGGTATTCTGTGATCGTTTCTACGGAGATGCAACCTGCTTACGTCTGCATACTGAAGCGTGTTAAAAAAAAAAACGAAACTGAAACTCCGAAATTGACGAAGAGGGTATTTCACGTAATCATCAACTAAAAGACTCGCAAAAGAATTAAAGTACAACACCAATAATACAAAATGCAAAAATTCTTACACACGCCCATAAACGTTTGTAATGGCTTTATTAATAAACTGACAAAGTAATTCTTGTGAGATACTCTGATTAAATACCCCTCCTGCAGTGAGTAGTTATCGATCTTTTTGGAGCACTCAAGTTTTTGCTTCCTTAAGTGCTTGAGTTGGCAAAAAGCTCCTTCGTCACTTCGTGACTCGGGATCTTAATAATTAGCCAACACAGCACTCACGAGTTTAATGGGAGTAAAAACTTTCGTGCTCCAAAAAATTATCGATAACTACCCTTGCACTCGGGATATTACCTATGGTAATTCGCTTCAGATACGGACATTTCATAGCTAGATTAATATGGTACATTCACTATGTTTACAATTTACATGGCAAAATTTTGTATCCATTTTTCTTCCTTTAGTTTTGTAAACCACGTTTGTAGTTTCTTATCTGGTCTGTCACCATCGAATGAAACAGGCGGTTTGGTATTTACATCAGATTCGTCTTAACTGATGTTAACAGTTTCAAGCACATTGAGGCATTCGTAAATGCCAAGGAATGATGTTGGACATGCTTAAGGCTCCTTCGGAAATTGTCTTGCTGCCACCAGTATGTTAGTCAAATAATTCTGAAAGCAATTATACACTAAAAGGGGTATACGATACTTAATAGGTCGATGTTACGACTTAATGTACATTCAACTTATGTCGCTTTTAGCTACGTTGACTTAAGAATGCTGGAAACACGGGGGTTGAATTATTGCGACATCTCTTACGTCTCTTACATCACTTTAGGAAAGAATTCAAGCAGGAAATTTGCACACGCGATGTAGGATTAAGCGATCTTCAAGACTTCACGCCAACGTTTTCCTCATCCTTTGACATGTGCGAGCCTTTATTCCTGCCAATCAGAAAGCTTTAGAGTATACCGTACACGTGTCACGGCTTTCTATCCTGACGTCAGGATGAGTTAGCCACTAACAAACGAGAATAGCTGCTGATTAGCCGTCTGAATGGACTAGCCTAGTCACGTGATACACGCATCACGGTAGAGAGCCGGGTGTATGGTATACACGGATGTATGATTAGCGTAGTGGGGTTAACACTTTCATGTCGACGTAAGAAGGTAGTTTCAACTAATGCGACACTCAGGCAAGTAAGAGGGGTTCACAAAGTTATTACGTTACATTACTTTAAAATAACGTCGACGTTATCTTGAAGCTATTAAGGCAGGACAGCGTACCTTCACTGCATGACTAAACAAACCGCAGAGACCGACTTATGTTTGCTTACAGGCTCTTTAAATTACCCAGTGTAATTCAGTACTTGAAAGCGCTTGTCCGGCGATGTAAACACGCACTGCATTTGAGGCATTTTCAAAACACATTGCTGAAATGTGCTTTCTAGTCACCTCATAAACCGAGGTAGGCCATCATATGCGTAACTAAAGTTTCACGAACTGCACAGAGTACCTTTCACAAGTCACTTGAAAACGTTGTTGGTCCAATTACTATCACACCATACAAATTACAAAACATTCAGCAAGAAATAACCTACTTACCACAATGTAGCCTACTTCATAGTTGGTGCCTCGCGCATATAACACGGGAATGGCATTTCTTCTTGTCTCATTAAATGGTTTGTAGGACAACGTCTGATCAACCTGGAATGAATCGGTGTGTATGGAACTCGCATTAACATCTAAACTCGTAAATGTTTTACAATTAATTCATCGTTGTAACCTAAAGAAAGAATCGAACTATACAATTGCCGTTGTATTACGAACGAGCAGCCGTACAAGCGAACGGAGGAGTAGGGTGAATGAAATCTCGCAAACAAGAAGCATGGTTTCAGTTAAACTGTAAAACGGTTTGTTTAAAAAACATTTCTGGATACAGGCAAAAGTTTGAACAAATTAAGAAACTGAAAATTTAAAAAATTCAAACATCCTCATCATTAAAAAGATGCAGTGTGCGTGCTTGGTTGACTGGTCGTCCATCTGATACTTTTGAATTGTAGTAACCCCAAACAAACACACTCGTTATAATAAATCTTTCGCGTTAACAAATGCCACTAAGAGAAAGGAAGCCCAACCTGCCCCACGAACTGGTTAAATCATTTGCTTCATAATACTCTTATGACTTGATAAAGATCACTAGATCACAAGATCAAGAACCACCATATTTCTTGGAACCTTACGCCATCTGAAACAAATTTCTTGTACAGATGTTCCGGCTCAATTTTGAACATTACTAGAAAGTGTTTAAAGTAGAAAATAGTCTGTATTGGGAGGGGAAAACCCTTGGATTCGATTTGGGAAACCTCCAGTCATTGCAGGGGGTCCACATGATGTCCAGAATAGTCTAGAATAGACACCATAGCTGCTGAAGGACTGGTAGTCTATTACACTATCCTGGTCAGCACATGACGGAAGAGACTCAGTCAGGGCCCCCTTTACAGGCAATCGACTAGCCTTCAGGGTAAGTTATGCTGTGCTCTGTCATCGCACTAATAATACAGTGATGTTTTATTGTTCTGCCATCTTCTCAATCCATCCGGAAAAAAATAGAAGTTACTATTCGTATTACTGTTATTGTTTCATGATGTACTGTTGTCGGCTTTAAAGGGCGATTACAACCATTTTGACACGCATGTTTGACTTTTGGATCACTTACACAATAACTAAACACAAGAATTGCGGTAAGAATACGTTACGTACGTCCGATATAACAATTTAATTACTGCATTACCAAAACACGACACGGAGGTCGCCATTGTTATGCTGGAACGCGCAGAAATTAATGCCGACAGACGGATCTCTTCGATTTCGACTCGCAGCCGAATGAGATAGCTGTATTGACTGTGAGGAGCTCAAGCGTCTAACCGCCTTAGCTGGCCGGCAGTGTAGCTGGCCGGCAGGACGCCTGAGTTCCTCACTACACTGCCGGCCAGCTAAGGCCGTCAGACGCTTGAGCTCCTCACAGTCAAAACAGCTATCAAAATCGGCTGCGAGTCGAAATCAAAAAGTGACATCTGTCGGCATTAATTTCTGAGCGTTCCAGCAAAACAATGGCGATCTCCGTGTCGTGTTTTGGTGATGCAGTAATTAAATTGTTATATTGGACGTACGTAACGTATTCTTACCGCAATTCTTGTGCTTAGTTATTGTGTAAGTGATCCAAAAGTCAAATATGCATGTTAAAATGGATGTAACTGCCCTTTAAAATCGTTACAGGCAATAATACACGTTTTTTTTTCCCGTCTGTATATAGATATCAACTTACCAGAATTACTCCTACGCAAAATGTCAAAAATATGCCACCGGTCATCATTCAAAAGAAAGTGATATTTTCTGTAAGTAGAAGGAAAAGTATATTAAAAATTAAACAAAAACGGAACCGTTGTGATCTAAGGGGCTTAACCTCACAACGTATACATTCCAGTTTCACAGCGACCACCTTTTACTCTCAAATGAAATTTATTTATTTCTTGAAAATCATCGTTTCCTTGATACTTGAAGAAAAACTGTTTGTACATACTTCCTGTAAATAGGTTTCCATTATGTTTACTTATGCTCACCCTCCTATCATACTTGGAACACTAAAATCCGCAAAAAGGACACAACTGTAATATCGCTCGAAGTGTGGCGCTTGTTCAGTGACCAGAGCAGTAGATAGAATTTTTTCTGGATGAGCAACTCATAAATCCCCCCCCCCTCCCTCCCAAAAAAAAAGCCAATTTCTCACAATATTGATTATTATAAAACTACTTGTTACGTCATTCTTACCCCACTGCTCCCACCCCTCTCCCGGCCAAACTGTCAAGAATAGGAGAGGTACAGTGGTTTCCCCACATACATATTTGCTGAAGAGAAATCAAGATGACAAACTATACTTGTTCTTAAAGATTGAACATTTTTTGAAAGAAAGTCGAAAATTAAAAAACAATCAGAAAAAATTGTACTGAAAAAAATTCTCGGGTTTAATTCTTCAGCCTGTTTTGGAGGGCTCTTTCCCCTCGCCTCCACCTTCAGCTATAAAAGTCCATTACATTATCGCAAGACTTTTTCTCCTCACCCATGTGCTATAGAGCAGTGACACGACGTAGTATTATTGTATATAACTCTATGCTGGAGCCTTAATGGGTTAGCTGCAAGGGGCACTGCAGAGAGAAACAGAAGGGCGTCATACTGAAGCCGGTGCTGTGAAAAGTGATTTCTTAGACCTAAAACGCGCGATTTTTGTTGTTGGGAGAAAACAACGTCATTTTAAGCCTAAGAAATCCGCTCTTCCGTTATTTTTCCCTCCATTCTTATGTAGTGTACCTTGTAGTTATGCCCTCCAAAACCCACTCTGGTGCCAATATGGCGGCAAATGTCACTGCTCTGTATATATTTGAACTATAAACAAGATAATCTTGTACCTTTTGAAAATTTTCTATGACACAAGCCAAGAATATACTATAAATTCGCTAGCCATTTAATCTAAAAACTACGTCCTGTATTTCAAAATTACTGATAATGTTTTTAGTGACTGATATGGCTCCTAAATCAGTTTTAGTAATTGATCGTGGAACAATTAACACTAGAGGAATCCCGTCCTCTGGACGGGTGGAGTAAGCGCGTATACGCATGTCCATGCTTCATCAAAGTGAGATTCTTTAATCAGTATTTTGCGTATACTGGCTCACGAATACTAATTTTGGTTCACTTCACTCACTCAATCAGCACGTCTCCCTTACCACCATAAACTTTCTCCCCTCTTGCCTGCACTGACAGCGTGGTGAAGCCGAATTTTTATTACGGGGACTGTGTACAACTGCTTATTTCATGCCTGGCATCGTGCAGCCCGTTTCCAGTTTCTTTATGCCAATTTTGCGCATACTGGCTGACTAACGCTGATTTTCGTTCGCTTCGCTCACTCAATCAGCGCATCTCCCTTACCACTGTAAACCATTTTTCCCTTTTGCCTTCAGTGTCAGCATGGTGACAGGCACTGTGAACGACTGCTCATTTCCAGTTTGGCATAATGGCTGGGGGTCCAGTCCCACAGACGACCCCTTGACACAACGTGTCCAAGCTTTGCTTTCCCGCTTGCCTGGCCTGCGGAAAACCGTGCTTTTCTGCTGGATCCCGGGCCATGTTGGGATAGGTGGAAATGAGCAAGCGGATTCTGCTGCAAAAGGGGCCCTTTCTGGCCCTCTCGGAAGGGATCTCAGCCTTGTTCCCTCGGACGCTTTTCCAACTCTGCGTCTGAGGTTACACGCTTTTTGGCAAGCCTCGTGGGATGGACAGGACGGCAATAAATTACGAGCTATTAAAGGCACTGTTGAGGAATGGCACTCGGCGTGTCGCCGCAGTCGCCGTGAGGAGGTGGTGTTGGCCCGTTTGCGCATTGGTCACACTCGGCTTACTCACTGTTTCCTTTTGCGGGGGGTTGACCCTCCTGAATGTTATTGGTGTCGGCGGCCACTTACGGTCCGGCACTTCCTTGTTGATTGTTGCCATCTTGATGGTTTTCGTCGTCGTTTCCATCTTCCGCATGACATTGTGCGTCAATTGGGCGATAAGTCTGTCCTCCTGTCCGGTGTTTTTCAATTTTTGCAGGAGGTACAGATGTATGACAAGATTTAGATTAGGGGTTTGAATAATATCTCTGTAATGTGTGGTGCAGTGGCAACCCGGACCACTGCACTGTGACTGAGGTTGGCGCTAATGACCGAGCTGTCGACGCGCCATTAAGCCTCATCCCCCCCCCCCCCCACAGACGACCTCCACCACCACAAGAGTTGTTGTTCGGCACACTGAAAGTTACTGATCTTTGCTATAAGTACCTCCCCACACCCAGTGACGGCGCTAGGGGCAGGGTAGGCCACGACCTCCCAAATATTGCCCACCCCCCTCTGGGCCCACCTTGACCCCGCCACCAGACCCTGCCACCATAAAATAGAAAAAACTTACAGGGTAAACTTGAAATCAAATGACTAAACTGAGCTTTTATTTTTTACTTCGTTTTAGAAAATACGAAAGAAAATATGAAAGTTGGCCGCGGTAATAATAATACTAATAATATATAGAGACGATGCTCGAGGCATCCACCCACCCAAATTCCCCGGCGGCAGATGTTAAGTGGAAGAAGTACCACCATTATTGCAGTTGTTTTTTGCCGCATGAGGGAGAAAACCGGAGTACACGGAGGAAACCCTCGTGCAACGGGCGGGAAACAACCGGTAGGCTGTTAATATATATGATATTTCTATAACCTTAGAGCATTTACAACGTAAATAAAAAAAAATTTGCAGGGTAAACTAGAAATCAAATGACTAAACTGAGCTCCTATTTTTTTACTTCTGTTTAGAAAATACAGAAAATATGAAAGTTCGCCCGGTATTTCTATAACCATAGAAACCATCATCAGTTTATTTCTACCATCCTAATGCTAGCTATACCTCCTACCTCTCTTAAACTAATAACCCGTATTGGGTGCACGGACGGGATTCGAACTCGCAACCGTTTGATTAGCAGGTTAACTACCTAACCATTAGGCTACGCTGGCTTGTTGAGTGGCAGCAATTTTAAAACGTCCACTAAAATAATTATGACAATAACCTTTATCCTAGCGTTTGCATTGTTGTTGCTCTGCTCGTTAAACTTTCAATAATGCAGGCGTTTGCTGATTTACATTGTTGCCTAATAACAATGTTTAAAACAATGAAACTGGTCATTCGGCGCCCCTTAGCTCCGTAATGGAACGACCAATCGAAATTCTGCCTTAAGGAACACAACTAACTATACACCACGGTAGCTGTCCATAGACACCATTTGCACCATCCATACCAAATATTAACGGAGGAGATGCAGGAATAAAGTTCGTGAAAGTTATCCGCGGTAGAGACGATTAACATATACTAGCCAAATCGCTCGCTTTGCTCACTCCATTGACGTCGTCTCGCTTCGCTCGAAGAGGTTCCTTATTTCTGCACCTCTTAAAATAAGCTTTAGAATGCTATTATTTTGTCACCATTCGTCTGTAAATGTCGTCCCGTACTTCTAATGCTTGTATTATACATGTGATGTTTAGATGAGGATAATAACATATTGAGCAAAGCTGCGTGTGTTCATTGATTGTTACTGAGAAAAAAAACAGTTATTAACTGACTCGTTCCTTGTTGGTTTACTGTCGCTAACCATTGTTAATGGACGTTTCCGAAAAGAACTTAAAAAAATTTGGTCAACAATCCTTGACGTCAAGTACTGTTGTCTGATTGTTGCTGATTGTTGAAAACGGCCATTTTTCGTTAATTTGGGGCATTTAGGACCTAAATTTGAATTTAAGAATACGCCTAAGAGAAAATCGGAGAAAGTTCCTTTCTTCCAAACCCTTTCTCCAATTTTTGAGGCCATTATTTCAAGAGGAGTAGAAGGGCACACATATAAATAAATAAACACACTGAACTATTTTAATTATGTTAGACTAACCACATCGATTGCTTCGCTCGCTCCGTTGGCATCGTCTCGCTTCGCTCGAGAACACATCACTTGTAATTTGTATTAGTTTTATTACATTTTAAGAATATTGTTTTTCTTACTTCCTACAGTGAAAGCGCAATAGTTTTCATGAAGTCAGGCCTACGCAAGAAACTAACTCGTACCCAAAGCTGCTCGTATTTTACTACTGATAAGGAGAGAGCCGGCTAATGGCTTAACGTAAACACTATTAATCGATTCTTTCTGTTTTAAATATTACAAATGCAGACGTTAAAATATTACCGAGACCCTTTTTTGTTATCAGTATACTTTTTTTCGCAATATAGTATTTAGTACTTACATTTTGTCGTGTGTTTGCGTACGTAATTTAACTGCTAAACGGGTACTCTGTGGTATTACAACTTAAATATCCATAAATCAACTCCAACGCAGCCTTTTCACCCGTTCACTGCACGTGCTTCATTCTTGGCCGTTGCCCCTAATCCATTGTTGCTGCACGTTCTGAAAACTTCGAAGCTACCACGAAAAAAAATGCGTCAGCAATCATTGACAGTGATAACCTATACAAGTACAACTTTCACATCCGCGTTGCTTTATTTTATTCAAATGCATGTTCAGGATGAATTTTGTTAGGATAAAGTCAACGGTCGGTAAAAGAAATTTGAAGTTAAAAAAAAATTGCAAAAAATTGCGTAATACAACCACGATGAACCTTGTAAAGGTTTCGAAAGTCCGGATGCCGCACGTAAGGTTTCATTTTGCGATTCAGGGTACATCTGGATGTGAAACAACACGTGCTTCGTTCGGAACTTTGAACTGTACGCTTCAGAATATTTATCTCTATAAGTGGTTTGGTTGTTTTTTTTTTAAACTGTAACAAATCTGAAGTCGGCTTAAATAGAGAAGAAGCAATGACTTCAAGTTTCGCTACAGAGACAGATACTGAAGAGCTGGAGACAAGGGGCACTGGACTAAAATGAAGGCAAAAAAATAATAACACCGCCTTTAGCGGAGCCAGTGCTGTGAAAGCCGCTACATAGGTCTAAAAAACGTTGTTTTGTCCCATCCCATTTCGTTTGCTGAAATTGCAGCAACTGCCAACAAATAAAAATAATCGCGCATTTTTACCGAAGAAACCATCTTTCAAATCATTGGCTTGACAGACTATGTTTTTTTTTTACCTCCGCATGCAACCGTGCCCCTTGCATCTAGTTCAACGATGGCTCCACATACAATCTCTGCAGTGAATGTGGCGTTATTCTCACTTCTTTATACATACCCAATAAGACAATATCCGTACAACAAATTTATAGTTGTGAGGGCAAACCTGGGAGAAATACACATAAGCAACGTCAATGACCTGAACGACCATCGAGTCCTTAACTTTTGACTGAATCAGGGAAGTTGCAGGAACCATTTAAACAAAGGCGATTTTAAAACTGAATGTCTGTCTGTCTGTATGTATGCCTAGGCGATCTCTTTCAAACTGTCTACCAGCCTTGGATCAAACTTGGTATGCATTTAGATTGATTTCACTCTACCAAATTCCTCTTGCACCGCGCACGTACCGGACGAGGGCCAGTCCTGGGTAGCTCGTTTCGGATTTCACCTTTAAAAATTCTTAGCGACCTTGGTTGCAGCATCTAGCGGAAGGGTGAGTCGTGCAGTCCTTATCCTACAGCAGTAGGACTGCATAGGAAAGCAGCACGAGGAAGAAATGTCTTTTGTGCGGGGTGATGGATAATGCGAGAATTATCAACTAACGCGGAACAGCACACCGTAGCGGCCAAGGTGGCTCGGAAAGATGGCCGGCTCACGCTGGCACGAGGCGAATTTAGTAGAGTGAAAAGGTGAGCACGCGCCCATCGTGAAACGAATTTATTAGCTTGAAAAGGCGAGCACGTGCCCGGCGTGAGACGAATTTATTAGTGTGAATGGCGAGCACGCGCCCAGCGTGAGACGAATTTATTAGTGTGAAAT